>DF243603.1:0-37463 GCA_000507305.1 Breviolum minutum Mf 1.05b.01 | reverse complement strand
AAATCTATCTATCTATCTGTCTATCAATCTATCTATCTATCTGTCTATCTATCTGTCTATCTGTCTATCTATCAATCTGTCTATCAATCTACCTATCTATCAATCTATCAATCTATCAATCTATCTGTCTATCTATCTATCTATCTATCTGTCTATCAATCTATCAATCTATCTGTCTATCTATCTATCTATCCATCTATCTATCTATCCAACCAATTATTAATCAAATTCATTTATCTATCTGTCTATCTACCTATCTATCTGTCTGTTTTTTTTTAATATGTATGTATATATATATATACATATGATTTGCTTTTCGGTTGTTGACTTCTTAAGTTTCCTCTCATCTAGACCCAGATGTTGTTTTTTTTCACACGATTTTCAAGACCTCACTACCGTATCTACCGTCCTCAAGAAGCAAACTGAGGTGACTATGTATATCCCTATAGGGATCCAATCACCTCAGCATAGGTCCGTTAGGTTTCATTACCATTCTCAGTTTCGGTGAGCCCAGGATCCCTAGAATACAAAAAAAACCTTGGTATATTCCTCTCCCCGCAAGGTGGAGAAGGCAAGGTGTGTGGGAAAACGTTCGCTTTAGTGGGTGGTGGTGGGGTGTATAGTCATTGGATTTCACATCTGATTATCTGTATGGGGTGGTCTTAGTCTACATTTTGGACGTGTCTCGGAGTCACAATTAAAATGGTTGATTCAATTACCTTCTATTGGAAGGATTTGCCTTAATGCATTTCAGTTTGAGACATGAATTCATTGATTTACTTCACTGGCTTGGGTTTCCCCAGCAGTCACCCCAGTTTGACAGGCGTCCAGCAGCTTGGTGGGGTTCGATGCACGTCATCCCTTGAGGCAGTATAGAAAAACGGGGGTGAGAACGGGGATCATGAGAAGAATAGATCCGGAAGATGATGATCTTTTTCCGAGGGGTGGGACGAGTTAGGTATTTTGATTAGATATAAGTCTTGTCCTGGATTTGTTGGGGGGTCGCTGAGTTTGGAGAAAATATCGGACCAGACAACCACGGGGGAGATTTCCTTTTTGTATATAACTTAAAAATTCAATGGCGAATCCCACCCCTGATGTGTTTGTTAATCTTGATGTCAACACAAAACGAACGGTTCACCCCTTACCCAGATGCTCCATGTAGGGAATTTTCTCTGAGGTCAATAATCCATACACAATCAGCATTTGAGTACCAGCAGTAGGTTGACCAAAGTTGCCACAAACAAAAAAATACGGTACAGTTTTACCCTCCCTGAAACTAACATTTGTTTTTTTAGTTGGAATATTTGTTTCCTTTTGGGGCTGGGTACCGGCCTATTTTCAGGGGCTATGTATCTGTTAGTTTCTTGGAGAGTATATAGCTGAATCACCCCAACCTTGAGGCGTGGCTGGGCCTTTCCTACAGGTTTATCATTGAACGAAGTCGTTGGGGAGTCCCTGCTGCGGCGAGTTTTTGTGTTTGGCATGAAACGTGGTGGAGATGATGTGAAAAAATGATGGAATGTATACTAAAGAAAAAGTCGATTTTATTGATCATAGTCATTTTGACCATGTTTGAATATATCCCTGTCCCCGAAACAGTTCCAGCAACAATTTAATCATTGCCACTTTTATTCCTGAATGTGTAAAACAACTTCGCTTTCCACCAGTCAGACAAGGATACAGAATCTCACTGAAGCATGGAGGTTTTATCCCTGATTTGTCCACCGACAATGTGTCACTACCTCAGCCTACTGCAAATATAGCGCAAGGAGCAATCCTCCCAACATAACCATGATACACTCACCACACATCATCATTCACCTAGATCTACCTGCACAGATATTCTTGAATCAAGTCTCCTTACTTCATTGGACTGGTTTTCTTTACCCCTGACATCAAGTGCTACCGTTTTGAGGCTGCACATGACACTGTAAACCCTGGTGACCCTGCCAGATTTCTTCGACCTGTCTGGGATGCACAGGGGTGATGATTTGGACATGGGGACCCTGGCAATGATGAAATCGCTACATCACGATGCAAAATGTATTTGGAGTCAAGGTCCTATAAACACTGGGATAGATCAACAGTGGCCTATTTGCATAAAACTAACACATTGGATTAAGACATACCCTGGTGACGAAACCATCCAGGATAGCTCAGTGGATAGCCTTGATGAGCCCAACATCAGCCCATGAAGGATAGGAGTTTTAGATCGGAGTATTGAGATGAAAGCTCCACAAAGTGTCAGCCTAGTGCCAGCACCATAACAAGCGAATACAAACGATTACATTTTGATTTTGGGATGTTACGGAGATTCAACTTGTCCACCGAAAAGCGTTAATAAGATGGTAACCAAAATGATGACCTCCAGGTGATTCTTTTCGTGACCTTTTTAGCCCCTAATTAGGAGGTCACTAGACCCTTGAAGGGGTCACTTAACCATCCCAAAAAGGTCACAAAGAATTGGCAGGCTTTGTTTCTTTCCAAGAAATTATTCGAAAGATACCTGCTGTTGCAGTGAATCATGGCAATAGATACCAAGATGATTATGTTTGTCATCTGTGTGTGTGCTTGTAGCTGCTGGTATCCGCCATTGCTGCTACCCTGTGCTGTTGGTGCCTGCTGCTGCTGGGTTCAGTGCCGGTGGTGTTTGGGGATAGTGGGTGGGGGGGGTGATCTTCATGCAAGGCTCTGAAGGTGATTTTCTGGTTGGCTTCCGTTTTCTGTCGGGTGTTCCTGATCCTTTCTTGTTGCCCAACCGCCGAGATTTGCTTCGATTCCCCGAGGCTGATCTTTTGAAGGTGGACTTCGGTGTTCAGGTGATGGAAACACCGGTGAGTCGACGGGGTTTTGGGCATGGAAGTGGATTGAAACGCCTGGCAAGATACTTTGCAATTTCTTATAAATTATAAGCGAACCATAAGTTTTGTTACTTAAGTAAGCCGGTGATCCAAAGTAGTGATCCTTTGATATTTTCCTTGCGGGAACTGATACTGTAAGCCTATATGTTCATCAATGATACATGTTTTGAAGCTGGGCAATTTTTTTTAGTTTACAACCTGGCATTAATTTGTGGCGTATGTGTGGTGTATATGGAGATCCTCCCCAAAAGGTTTTAATTCAAGATATTGAGATATTGTAGCTTAACCGGGTGAATACAAATGGACATTTGGATATGATGCCTGTTTGCAACTATATCAATGTTTGCCAAGTAATTATACTTTTAACTGTGCTTCACTCTAATATTTTGGCACAAGATAGTTGACCCAGCAACCGCCACAACAGTCACAACAGTCACAACAGTCACAACAGTCACAACAACAACAACAACAACAACAACAACAACAACAACAACAACAACAACAACAACAACAACAACAGCAACAGCAGCAGCAACAGCAACAACGACTACAACAGCCACAACAACGACTACAACAGCCACAACAACGACTACAATAATTCCAAGAGTGCTTGACTTTGACTCAGAGAATGGAAGGTTAGCCAAGTGAGGTTTGAACAATTTGTGGATAATGGAATAAAGATAGCTCCATGTGTTTTGTATCCTCTGTATGTCAAAGATATTTGCTTTTTTTGGACTTCTGGCTTCAACATATCTTTTAATCGGCCAAGCGATTGCCTTGGATGATAGAATCTTGACTTCCAATGCATGCCATAGACCACTACAAATCCCATGACACGCTTCCACATTCCTGTAATTGGTATGATGATGATGTTTTTGGTCAAATCCTATTACAGGACAACCTTTTTAAGAGCTTCGCAAATGATTAGGATCACGTTGGGGTGTTAATATGAGAAGGCCATATACATCTGGCTACTCAACCACTACAAGCCCATTTTTTACATCACTAGCCGTCACTAGCCCCTGGCCTCACCCGTGGGGGCGGCTGCAGATCTATGACAGGTTGAAGGTCATATTCTGGATTGTGCCTTCTCCTTATCCTTTGATCCGATGCATGATGAGTCGGGAAAACTCGGGAGAAAGGAAAGGACATCTTGGATGGGCCGGGTGCGTGGGGCAAGGAAAACTGGAAAAAATAAAGGGGCCTCCCAACTACCTCAAAAACCCAGGAGACGGGGAAAGTGAATTTTGTGAATGAAAATATCAGCAATGATGAAGCAAGATAATGTTCTTTTTTATATTTATACATTGTTCTAGCACCGTATGTTGAGAATTGTTGATGTAATTTATACTTGCATGTTGATTCTTATTAGACATTCTGGCTGAATTATATATTTCGTCGTGTCTCATCACCCTAAAAGGTACTTCAAGAGGTTAATCCCCAAAAGTTATTGTAGGGAAATCCTAAAGTTGAAATGTGCCTCCAAGGCTGATGAAGGCTGTACAAGAGGCCACTGAGGAGGGCATCAGGTGGGCTTCCGGGGGAGGTGACACGGAACCATGGTGATGGTGATGGTGAGGGGTCATGAAGTCAGCCAAACATATTGGGGAGCTAAGTGGGTGGTTGTTTCATGTTGTTTCAAGGATTTTGTATGTCCAACTTTCTACTATACTTGGGGAAATGAATGGAAATGATCTAGTTTGACAATCATATTGTTTTTGAAATGGGTTGGACAAAAAAACAGCTCGGGAGATCGAAGTTGATGCAAATGTATGGTGATTTTGAGGGATTTCCCTTAATAAAAAGTGCTCAGATGTGCTTAGTTTGGTTTGGTAATATAATGACCCCTGTTCCTCATCCCCAAACAAAACACGGTTGCTTGGACCCATCGGTGGTGCCCAAAAATATGAACCAGCTCGCCAGCCAAAGTCGGACAAAATGGAAGCATGTATAAAAAGATGTTGATTGATTCTGATGCTACCTCTAGACATTCATTTCGCTCACCCTTATTTAAAATACACACCATAAAACTCGAATCCCTATATACCTCATCAGTGGCAGCATCTTTATGTTCATTCTCGAGGCAAGCAGGTCACGATGTACGGATTGGAGAGGTGAGTCGATGTATCCAAGAAGTCATGGAAGCAGGTGAAGTTCCTTTGGCTTAACGAAAATTGGCTGGATGACTGGATGAATGGATGTTTGAATTGCAGATTTTTATTTTATGTTTTTTTTTGTGTGTATGTGTGTGAAGGGATTGATATTATGGGGTTCTGGAAATGTATGTTTTGTGTATTGTTTGATATTGGACTGTGAAATATATCATGAAATGATGGATTTTTTTTTGGCTCCATGTCGTGCGCTATGATGGAGAGAAGCTGTTCTCTCAGGCCAACGAAGATCTCTTTCTAGGTGTATTTTTTTGATATGTTTTGCATATATGGCATAGTATTTAGTACAATGGCATCTATGTCTCTTCAAAGATATCATATGTCATAGTTGCATGTATATCATAATTGCAGCTATGTCAATATCACACTTGCATCCATGTATTGTTTTCACAAAACGATGCACTATGAGTGCATCTATGTTTTGTTGAATCAACTGTATGTACTTCATTCAAGATATGTATCAAGAGATGGATCTACACATAGATATTTTTTGAATACACACAATCATTTACATATCCCAACATCTATGTGTAAAAATCATATTTCTACACTTGTTCATGAAACATTCCTTTTTTCCTCAACTTATCACCCCTTGAAACCCACATCATTGCTTAAGTCGCCACGGTCCATCGGCCAAGGTCCATCGGCCCAATGGTAAGGTCTTACCCGTCAAGGTGTCCAGAAACGAGACGTGGAGAGTTTTAAACTTGAGATTTGTTTACCAGTTGATAGGTAGTTTATCCATGTTTATCCCATTAGTTACAAGGTTTTATACATCCCAGGTGGTCCAGGAGTTGTTTCCATCAACACTCTTTTCTAGCTGGTGGTTTCAAATATTTTTTTATGTTCATCCCTATTTGGGGAAATGATCCAATTTGACTAATTTGACTCCTATTTTTCAAACGGGTTGAAACCACCGACCAGTTTATTTTGTTGTGTTTGAGTCACATACCCTACCAACAGGATTGAGTTTCAGTGGTTACTTGGTAGATGATAATGATAGTAATGATACCATAATGATCATGATATATAAACCTTTGCTAGCTCCGGCAATAACTGTTCATGGTTGAAATCCTGCAATATGGCAAGAACATATTGGAATTCTAAGGATTCCTAAGCATCCCTTCAGATTAACCTACACTGCAAGCTTTGGAATTCAACCAAGCTGCTGGAACCAGGTGATTAAGAATCTTACGGGACATTTGATTGGACCCTACAAGATTCATGCTGGAAAGTCGGAGGTCTCAGTCTTTTGATTTGCTTTGATTTCATAGAAATGTGGGTATGGTTTCAAATGTATTGCACCACTATTGCATATACGTGTATATATACATATTTATAGATATGTTTCTATACTATACATTCTATTTATTTGTATTTTTACGCTCATATACATTTCAATGTGTATAGATGCATGCATTAAGTTTGAATCAATTTTGTGGTTCTGAAATGATACCCAGAGTTTGAATCAAATGATGACATGATGTAGAAATTAGTACTCCAGTGTCCTGAATCTGAGAAGCCAGGAAAATGCATGTGGACAATCGGGCAAACAATTCCAAGCCTCCAAACAAAACATACAAAACCCTAGGGACTTAATCACCTTGTCAGAGGATGATTAGGATGTCCAATCACCTCCTCCATTACCATTCTCAGAAGGTGGATCCTTAGGGAAACATAGAACATCCTTGGATTTTGCAGTGTCCATCTTCAAATATTTGGTTGTGACAAGATTCTAAAGTCCAAAAGGTAATGTTCCCAAAAATGTATCAGTGTGATTGATTTTTTTTCATAGTGTGAAGACACTCATGAACTGGAACCTTTTCAAATCTTTTAATCATAAATTTCCTAAGAATCCAGATATATGTCCTAAGAAAGGGATTACCCCTACATTCTTAATACAGTCAAAGGATGGGATTGGAACCCTCAAACCTATTCAAGGGATGGAACCTTCTGTGGGAACTCCTGAGGTCCTTGCCATCCGTCAATACCGGAGATCAGGTCACACCTAACACCGGGGGTTTCCCCGGGACCTTTTTGGGAACAACAAAGGAAATGGCATAAAGGAGAACAATGGACGTCTTGGGCTTCTTAGGGTGTTGTTGTTGTTGTTCTTCTTCTTGCTCTTGTTGTTCTTCTTGTTCTTTTTGTTTTTATGTTATTATTGTTCTTCTTGTTCTTTTTGTTTTTCTTGTTAATTTGTTGTTCTTCTTGTTGTTATTGTGTTCTTCTTGTTCTTCTTGTTGTTGTTTTTTGTTGTTATTATTGTTGTTATTGTTGTTCGTCTTGTTCTTGTTGCTCGTATTCTTCTTGTTGTTCTTCTTGTTCTTTTTCTTGTTGTTTTTCTTGTTGTTTTTCTTGTTGTTCTTGTGGTTCCTGTTGTTCTTGATTCTTGTTTTCGTCTAAGATTATCTAGGGACTTGTGCAATTTGCCATCCGTTTTTGAGTACAAGGTCCAATTTCGGTTCCATGAGATTCATATGAAGCTACTGGAATGAGATTTGATTGGATGGACAAGTCAAGGTTTGGATGTTTCAAAGGTGTTGGTGCTGTTCTAGGTGGTGGTTTCAACCACTGTTTATTTTCACCCCTACTTTGGGGAAATGATCCAATTTGACGAGCATATTTTTCACATGGGTTGAAACCACCAATTAGTGTTGTACCTCTCCGTTTGCCCCATCATTTTGCCGCTGTTTCCTCCCAGACTCGTATGCTTGCTGGTGAGTTATGGGCTGTGGGGCCCTCAATTGATCGGAGAATCAGCCGTGAACATAAGCAATGCAAGATCGTCTTTTGTGATAGACTGCATGGATAGAGGCAGTTATAACATCCAAATACAAAATCATGTACCAAATGCAACGGTTCTTGCCACTTACAGCAGTCCCCCAAAATTGGTGTGTCAGTGTGTCAGAATTTTCATTCAAAATATTTGACCAGTTTGGGAAGTGCTGATACCAACATGTTTTGAGACAAAACGCACCGTAGATGTTTCTTTCTCACCAAGCCAACGCATCTTGTGTTTTTTTGCGTTTAAGTAGCATTGGTTGCTACGAAAGAGTACTAAACTATCTAAATATATAATGATAATCATATTGATAATAATGATTCATGATAATAATAATAATAAATAATAATGATAATAGTAGATGATAGGGCCTTGTTCTAAATGTTGGTTCCAAATGCGTTTTTTTTTTGACGCCTATTTATTTGCCTGAAAAATTCACATTTTGACTACTGTCATATGTTTTTAAACAGGGTGGCTCCACTACTAAACTAGTTCTTTCAGAAATGGTTGGACCCCCAAAAAATAACATGACAATGGAAAAGCAACCATTTGAAGATGTATCTCCTATTAAACATAGTGATTTCCAGTGTCATGTTAGTTTTCAGGGGAGAAGATTCCTTCATTTTGGATGGGCTCCGTTGCTTGCTTTTCGCATCCAAAAAGGTTGAAACTTTTGGATCTGTGGGTGGCTTTGGCTATGTTGGGAATGGAGGACAGCCAGCGGCGACTTTTATCGGGGGGCGAAGGTTGTTCATTTAAGCAGAGTTGACCATGTTGACCGTTGACCCTTTGTTACCTTCGATTTTTTTTGTGTTTTTGTTGTTTCTTTTTTGCTGTGGCAAATGATGTCACCACTTGCATATTTTTATGTTACTTTTTCTGGCCATCTTAGTCAAATAGAATCAGTTCGAATCATTACATTTCATGAAATCCTGGTTGGTTACTTGGTAAATTGAGACCCACCCTTACAATGTTTTCTTCTTATAATTTGGTGACCCGGTAAGCTGTTCATTGCCCGTTGGTGACCCAAATCACTAGCGTTTGAACTTGTTCACAGTTAAGAGGTCAGGAGTTTGCAACTGGGCCATAAGATATTTTTTTAAGACACCAACCTTGGGATAATTCAAATGACCTTTCTGGATCAGCCAGTAAGAGGGTTTTTACAACCCCATTTGAGTGAACAGTAGCTTGGCAATAGATTGCAAAAAATGCGAAAAAATACAGCCCGTTGAGGAAATTGTTCTCACTTTATGAGAGCTTCAAGTGGTGCACCGACATGGCAAAGGCGGAGAGGGTGTATTCAGGGTGGTACAGTTGATGGAAGAAATCCTGCACCACCTGGGATGTATAAAACCTTGTAAATAATGAGATAACCTACCAACCTCAACTGGTGATCGCCGGATTTCTTCCATCAACAGTAGTGTATCCATGGTTGTCCCACGGAAATTACGGTCTTTTTACATCCCTTCTGTAGTTAGGCAGTACGTTCACCATCTCCAGCCGCGGTTGTGGAAAACATGCCGGAAAAAAGAAAGCAGACCATGCAACAACTCAATGCTGTTTTGTTTAGCAATAATTGTAATGCATGTTATGTTATCATGATGTTTTTTATTGCTATTGTTCTTGTTGTTCTTGTTGTTGTTGTTGTTGTTGTTGTTCTTTTGTCACAGTTCTTCGATCTATGGTTTGTGTTTTCATATTTATATATTATTGATAATTGATAATTTTGTTAATCTGCGTGCCAAAATATTATCAGCCTTCCAGTCTTCCGCATTTATCCACTTCTATATTGTTTTCCTTTTTGGCACGCTGGCAGTCACGAGCAGAAAAGCAGATGCTGACTCCAGTACTAGGATTTGAATGTCACTTTTGTTCTGCTTTTGTGACCAAAAGCGTTTGGAGAGCCTTCACGTATTGCACATCCTCCTTGTCCATTCTCTATTTGTGGTCGTTTGTTTTGAGCATGCAACGTGTCCAACTGGGACCAAAAACCCGCCGTGCTCGGATAACAGGTCTATGTTGAGCAACACTGCAATGGATTTGCCCATGTCTCAGACGCGTTGGATGTGGGTTTAGATTGAACTGGTGACCATATATGCATGCATAGAAACGAATCATTGAATTCATCAACCAAGGCTGAAACTTTATGAAGGGTGTGTCTAAGTTTGAGACAAACCCATGAGTTGAAGAAATGCCTCTATACTGGACCCTGCCAAAAATCACATCGTCTCTGGTTAGCTACTGTTGATTGAAAGGACCTTCACCTCCTTGGACCTACGATGTAGACCCTGCAAATACAGGGGCAAATTCAATGACTGCATCAACTGATGTGCAGGATGCTGCCCATCAACAGTGTGTTGGAATACAAAACCAGAGTAATGCCCTTGTATGGTCTACAAATGCCTCAGAAGTTCCATGATTGCGGCCTTTGCAATCAGCAAATTCATGGGGGAAACAACTTCACACCAAAGAGCCGTGGTTTTGAAATTGTTGTTAATCCGAAGTTTTTCTCGTTACACAAGAAAAACTTGATAAGAAGAAACCAACAAGTAACAATTTTGGAATAACAGAATAACATCATGAAACATACTGTACTGAAAACCGCAAAGCTTCCGCGGCAGATGAGGGCAGTAGATTATAAGTTGATCCCATTTTTGTGACGAAGTTGCTGGTGGTTCGCTGCACTGGATCGTTATCAACAGTAGAATTATATAACACTATGTGCCCCTTCACTATGGGGTCCTGGCCTTCATAAATGGAACTACACTATCCCTGTTTATATTCAATAGTATGGTCACTTACAACTGAACAGTTATGGGAAACGTTTCTCTCATAGCAAGAGGGGCCCAATTCTTGTTGGGACGGGGTATAAGTTTAATCCGTCGTAACACCATGAATTCTGCGGCGAGGTTGGACTTGATCGACAAACGCTTTGGCACATTGGCATTTTGTCCACGATGGGTGGTGCAGGTGAGATTCCATGGGAAAAACTGGCTGGATTAACACCACCGTTGTAACCCCCACCTGCTGTAGTCACTGCTTGGTTGCTATCTCAACGCTTACTTGCCAAATCCGCAAGTGAATAAGTATTTGGGAGAACAAAATGATAGCATATTTGGGTTCTCACTGGCCACCCAAATTCTATGAAATCTGAAGACACCGGATATGAGCATGACTTTCGAGGACCAACTTGGGGATCAAGTTGGGTTTGAATTGCCTTGAAGCAACATGTCAAGGCAGCGGTTTTCAAAAGTTTTGTTCATCGATATTTTGCAAAGGGTTCCCCTTTAACGACCATATTTTGTGTTATTAATGGGTGGCTCAATCATCGTTTTGATTGTTTTTTTGTTTGGAGTGTGGTGGTTTTCAACAAGGCCTGTTCCGTTGTTCCCATTTTTCAGGAAGCTGTGCGTAACAAATCCAAGTTTGCCAAAGGGAACCAGGTGCACCAGGGTGTTGGTGAAATGTTTGTGGTGATTTGGAGGAGGGTTCAGCAAAATCTGGCTACCCAAATGGGCCTGCTATGGCGTGCCGGTATAACCTCGTTGTCCATGAGCTTCATTCCAAAAGCTTCAGGCTATGGGCTGTAAATATCAGTGAATGGGGTTGGCAAGTGGGATTATTGTTTTGTTGAATAGATGCGTTATTTTATGTGTTGTTTTTGTTTTCAGAGTAGGCATGTGACAAGTTGATCTCCCTGAACATGTTGCATTGTGTTGTTGTTGTTGTTGTTGTTGTGGTTGTGGTTGTGGTTGTGGTTGTGGTTGTTGTTGTGATTGTTGTCCCAATAGCCAGCAGAGTTTTCAAAGATGTGTGCACAGAGTATCCATATTTGCGTGCCTTCTATGCAACACACTCCACACCTAAAATCAGAACATGCAAACTGCTTCAACAAACATAGCAACATCACTGATTGTTTTGCCATGCAACTATACCACATTATCGTGTTGAGGGAAGATGCACACCTGTTTCCTTATGTCTTGCAACATATATACCACCTTCTAGCCTATCCATCCCTATCCCATGTGCATCTCTTGAACTCATTAACATCGCTGGTCAGATGTGGTGGTCCTCGCCCTTAGATGAACTTTGCAATCTTGGTGTGGTGAATAGGTGCGCCGGTTCGAGGATGGAACACATGGAACCCAATATGAAGCTTGGGAACGGAGATTTTTTGTTTCAGGTTTCCATGCTTAAGTAGGTGGTGGTTTCAAACATTCTGTATTTTCACCCCTACCTGGGGAAATGATCAAGTTGACTAATTAATATGCTTCAAAGGGGTTGAAACCACCTTCACATCCAGCCAATACCTCCTGAGGGTTGGCTGTGAGGTTTGTAATGGTTTGTACTGGTATATTTTTGGGGTCCAAATAAATTCCGTGGTGTTTCGATGTCTAGGGTAGTAATTCAGCAGTTTGCATTGTTGAGGATCAATTGTCATTGGAAATTGACTCACTTGCAAATGGTGTACTGTATACAGGTGTTATGACCTGGTTACTGATATCTATTTGGATATGCATTGGGACGTTGGCGTAGCAACTACTAGTGGCAAGTGAAGGGTGCTCACTGGCCTCCCTGGACGAAGCAATTCAAGATATCCACACATATAGGAAATGCCGAAATGCCAATATAATCACCAACACCTGACACCCACCCTCCCTAAAACTAGTGAATTTAGGCCTTCCCAAAAGGAAAGTAGTCTTCCAACCATCCATTTTATGTGAGTTTCAAGGAGTGCAAGAGTCACGTCTTGAAACTTCAAGGCATCAACACCGCTGTTGAATAAACAGCCTCTGAAACGCAAATTCGGTTCTTGAAAAACCACAACTCTCAACCTCAATTGACTCGGTATTCTCGAATTACTTGGTGTAGGATTCTCCTGAAAATTGACCTGAGCAAAACACATCTTGTGAAACATTTGCATTTAGATGCGGGTTTTAAACTTGTAGAAACACCGTTGTGATATGTTTGATTTTTTTTCATTCTTGAAAGGTTAAGAGTGCTAAGTAGATAGTATATAGCTTTATAACGTTATAACCCTAGGTAAGGGGACTTGTATGCACCACTGGGAAATATCACATATGACCTGCATCATTTTCCACCATGGTGTCTTACAATAAAATTCAAGGCAGCGATGGTGGAAATTCAAACCGCTCCAATGTAGCAAGGAGCATCTTTTTTTCGGGTTGAGGGGGGAACCCGCTTTTTCGAAGCCATGGTCGTTTGATATATGTTGAAAATTTCTATGATGCTCTGAAAATATCAACCTAGTCATACCTGGTGATAGGAAACATCCTCTTGTTGCTTCACATGAACATCGCAATGACGACAGGTATCCGCCTTTAGCTGATCTTCAAGGATCTTACACGGCGCAGTGGGTAGGACCTGGATGTTAACGAGCCAACTGGTGACAGAGGAGTATGAACCCAACACGTAGAGGAGTCTCATGAAATGGCATTGAAACTAACAGTATGAAGGGATCCCAACAAATTGATGGATTTTGATGTCCCAATGGTATTTCTTGCTTGTCTTTTGTTGAGGATATGTTGAACACTTATGAACAGTCAGCTATTATGGCAATCCCTGAATAAACATGTGTCAATGAGTCAACTTATCAACCCTCCCTCGTTAGGGGTTCACCGCGATCATGTCGATCCTTTGAACTCTTATTCCCGGCGACAAAAATGAGTGGTTGAGTGGTTGAGGCTTTTCGCAAATCATGGACTCAGAAGTGCCTTATTGGTAGGTAGGAGATATGTTAGGAACTCCAGGAGGGTAACATGTTTTTGTTTAGAAAATTTTCTAGGTGGTGGTTAAACATATTGTTGTATTTTTACCCTTACTTGGGGAAATGATCCAATTTGACAAGCATATGTTTCGAAATCTTTGGGAGTTTTTCTACTCTGAAACATGGGAAGAAGGGAATACGTGGTTCCACTCTGTCACCAGATGAACCAATATGTTACTTGGGTTAAGCATACCTTTTGGATAATTAAGGTCGTTAGATGTGTAAAGAGGTCCATGCAAACAATATACATGAAACTTTTGCAGCACCTAGAATGGAGGTTCTTTCCCTACACCGCTCTATCGTGATAAAAACATGTTTCAATAGGGCGGAACCGCGACCTAGAATCATTGATCATGGTTGTATATCAGTTGTAAAAAGAGAGATGTATTGTTTGCTGTTCATACTCTCAATGGTGGGCTAATTTGGCTCACGACCACTCATGCGTTTTTTGAGTGTATATAAATATATGAAACAATTAGAACGACCTGTCCCTCAACTGGCTACAACAGGACCATATAGACCGCCATTTTCCTCGTATTTTCTTCTAGTCCCTGCCAGCCTGAGGTATGAGCACACCGTCTTACTGGGGAGCTCTGGGAAAGAGGTGCCTGAAGCAGATGATTGGAAAGGATACAACCGGTGGTGCTTGAAGCAGAGTTTTTCATGTTTACCCCATATACTTTGAAAACATGATCCAATTTGACCAATATGTTCAATTGGGTTGGAAGCATAGATCCTGAAACTTATGCCGTAGAGAATTTACCCTCCAATTAAACACTATCTTATCCTCCTGCAAAAGGAAGGAGTCAACTTCACGGTTGCCAACTTACCATGTTTTTCTTCGCAGGTTGAGGTAAGTTAAATATAGTTAAATGAGATTGCCCAGTATTTACAACCCTGGGAACCCACGTTTCCTTCATTTTTAGTGGGTTGGTTCACCCATATTTGTAGGGCTTAAAACCTTCATGATTTCAAGTTTTGCCTCATGTTTTCGAAGATGTGCTATTTTCGGAGGAGAGTCCGTCTAATTTGACGAATCTGTTTTCAAGTTCGAATGGAATATCCACCCGGGTAATCCCATTAAACATGGTGATTGTTGAAGTAGAAAACCCGTCTAGGAATGCAAACATCCTGAAATTTGAATGCACCAACTAGAGGTGCAATGATGAAATCTAAAGCTGGAATTTACCATGAAGCTCTGCTTGTTTTTTATTTTGGGATTGGTTGGATTCTGTGATTTCAGGATCATCAGGTGTCAAATATCACCCTGTATATGGTGGCAGATTTTGGGAAACTTTGGCAAAGGTTCCAAAGACTAGAGGGCTCATATCAAAAAGAATTGGCGAGGAATGGGAACAAGTTGAAATCAACAATTTTGAATTCATTCAAAAACATCACTTTAACTAGGCTGTGATATTGGCGGAGCTAAGGAGCTAGGGGTGATCTATTTCCCTACTAATTGGGGAGCTAAAGAGCCCCAGAATCTTCCAAATCACAGGGTAGTTAAACAAGGATCTATCCCAACGCTGATGTTGCCACAAGGTCTTAACTCGAGGCCCGGGGAACTCAAGGGGGGGACTCTTCTTAGTTGGTGCTTGGCAGTGCTTGGTATCCAAGAATCACTCACCGCACATCCAGCCATACCTCCCAAAACGAAGATACCATTTGGGATCCCAAACGAAAAAAATAAGGTACCTAAATTTTATACCTAAAGACACCATAAAGAAAGTATGACTGGATGTTTTTGGGTGATTTTTTTTTGGCATGTTGGTTGACCTCATCCATCCCATGGTGGGGAACAAATCTAGAGAGACTCCTCCACCTGGATCAAAGGCCTAAGTGGAGGAGGTTCAGCAGATACAAAACTGAAACCCCTTGAGTGGGGGGGGAAATGTTTGTTGACCTCATTGTTTCATCTTGTTGGTCAGATTTGCCATTTGTTGTTTGATGTTTGATGATTGAAGTGGGGATTTACTTCGATTTGCGGAATTCAACATCGTCACTTTCACAATTTTGATTTGGGGGATCTAGTGTCATACTTACTTCGTAAACTTGACTTGGAGAGGGTTGATGGCCATGAGTGCCAGGAATTTACCCATCTATTCTCTACGATTCTTGGCATTTTTGTGCTTTCGGGACTTCAACCTGGGTTGCACCCGTGTTGAAAATGGAGATACTTCCAGGATTTCACACGTGACTTAGTACTCCAACAGTGCTTCTCTTCTAGCAGCAGACCTGTTCAACAGTGGAGAGATTTTGCAGCAACAATGCCTCACGCAGATTTACATCAAGCTACATGTGGGTACTTCTTGGCATTGGGACTATCACCTAAACTATTTGTTTTCTGATAGTCTAGTATGGTGATTGACAAAAACTATCAAACATCCCCATTTTTTCCTGTCTAATGCAAGTCTTCTCCACAACTAAAAACATATATAGTATGATACAGCAAAAGAAAAAAAACTGTGGATGTTTGCTGGTTCACCTCCCAACAGGCAAACATCTTCAAATGCAGACAACATTGTAGGAGTTTAAGCGCTCCAGGGTGGTGTCCGTGTGATCAATTCGATCCGGGTTTCAGACACAGCAAGGTTGCGACTACTGAGAGCGGAGCATGGCGCCGAGAAAAAAAAAAACGCGCTGCGGATCAAGACGGAAGGAACTTGTTGGAAGCCCATGACACAGGGTTTGCGATGCATCTCCCTTTTGGAAGATGTTTGAAGATTTCTTAAAAATCTCCCACCCCTATAGGAGCTTACTAATGTTGTGTGTGTGTTTTTTCTTTTAAAGTTAATTTGTCTCTTTAAGTTGATGTTTGTGGGTCCCGGTGGCATTTGGGCAAATTGTTTGGGGAAGATGCACGCCTAAGCTATTCAAAACATGGACTCAAGGCATTAGGTCCTGCTGTCACAAAAATACCCCTTAAATATCCTTAAATCATGGGAATGTATTTTTGAGGGGACCAATGACCAAGATTAAATGAATATAAATCATATTGATCTAATCTAATCACATAATATATACAGAATATACATTCATAGATATATTAAAATGAGTTCTTGTTGAACTAGCAAGAACCTAATGGCTACTTGGGCTTCCGGGTTCCCAGGGGGAGAAGCCAGAGACTCCATGAACCTTGTCCACTGTCAACCTTGCTTTTCGTGCCTCAAAGCTGACAGAAAAAAAACCTATTATTTACATATCATAGATTTGCAAAAACATGCAGAACTTACAGAAAGTGAAGTCCCATCTGTACTCGCTTTCTATCATACCTTGGATTGTTTTGACTTTTCTTGGATATCTCTTGTGTTGTTCTCACCTTGTGAGGAATAGCTATGAACCATCAGGAAGCTGTAGCATTTCTCTTCACACCACGGCCATGATATAACCTCCGCGTCCTTACCATGATCACCTACGACAAAGCCAGAAGCTGAGTCCCGATGTGGAGAGAAGCACATTAGTTTCACAAACAGACAGAAGTTGTGCGCAATAAGTGGTTGTGCAACGTTCGTGACAAGAGTGATTTGATTTGTGTTTAAGGTGAATTACTGTATATAGATGTTTTGTGGTTATATGATATTATGTTTTTTTGCCAACCATACCAACGGAGAAAACTTTCTTCAATAGCTGCTGCATATAAACTTGTTGCGGGGATAGGTCAGGACTGTGCAAATGATTGTTTTTTTTTTTTCTTTTGTTATGTTTGGCCATTTTGCACAGAGAGTTTCAACAATATGCTGAGTATCTACACGAATCCGGACTGCCGTGATTACCTTGCAAGTTGTTCTCATCCATGGTCCATGATAATGATCCCATCACGCACACGCAACCAACCATTCAAAGAAAAAACATTGTTGAGCAGCATCAAGAACCCATATATGCCATATGGGTCAATGTACCCATCATGAGATACAGCATTCTCCATGAAATCTCGATATGAAAACCATCCCAAAAGAATCAATTTGCAACCCTGTCTTAGAGTCTGAAGAGCTTATTGTTTGTTTGTTTGTCTGTTTGTTTGTTTGTTTGTTTGTTTGTTGGTTTCATGTCTTTCCTTACTTCGTTTTTGATGTTGAGTTTGTTCTATCAATTTATATAACGTGTTTTTGGAATCAAGAAACACAAACATGCAACATATGGATGTTTCCTTAAATGGTGGTACCCCCAAGTCATCCATTTTAATAGGGTTTTCCATATAAACCATCCATTTTGGGGTACCCCTGTTTTTGGACACACCCATATCTTTTCCAACTAAGCTCCAACACGCTGTTTCACACCTCAGGGCTGCTTGGGTCTATGCCTTCTTTTTCGCATTGCTGGCACCATGTGGCCATCGGCCATCTTTCCAGGACTCCTAGCTGTAGGCCACCGTTGAAATGCTACGGGTGTTCATTGGGTTTTTTCGGAGATCAGGAAACATACAAGTACAACAACTAGTGAGGTGGTTTAATATACTCGGTTGTTAGTACTGTTGATGGAAGGAATCCGGCTAAGCAGTTGATATGGTGAACATTTCCATTATTTACAATACTGTGAAAACATCCCAGGTGGTTGTTTGGGATTTCTTCCATCAACGGCACCATTATGATTGTTATTGCTATTACTATTTATTGTTGTTATTGCTATTAAGTATGTGCAGTGGGATGATGATTATCTAATGTGATTGTTGTTGTTTTGATTACTATGGTTTATTTATCATTATTATTGTTGTTCATGCTACTCCCTCTCTCTCTCTCTATATATATATATATACATGTATATTACAGTACAGTATATTGAAATATGTACATGTGTACATATATTGTGTGATTTCAGCCTGGAAATTGAAGAGACATGTTTCCCGGTTTGATCAATATTTATCAAATGAGTGGCTCAGCCACCTAGTCAAGCTAACTTCTTCATTTGCGCAAAATTCATCAGGCAGAGCAAGAGATCGATGGAAATTAAATCCAATACCTCCAAGGTTTGTCAATGGAAGGGTTCACACATACTCATCAATTCTAGGGATTTAGTCTTTGGGATGATTAGAATCCCCAAATAAAAGCCATAAATGTGTTCATTTATGAATGGTGCAGGGCATGATTAGTTGGACTCTGCATTTCTCCCTGAGAAAGGAGCGATAATTTCACCATGGCCCCAATGGCAGGAGATAAGTCAAAGTCCTTAGAGGATTTCCAAGTCCAACTGATCATTCAATTGGTTTCGCTGAAATACCTCTGTCATGAAAGGAGGACAAGTTGGCCGGAGTCTACAGCCCGGCAAAATGTTGGGTTGCGGATGGAAGTACTAGCGCTAGGGAAATCTTTTTTGTGTGTGCAGCTGTGTCAAGTGTAGCATCTCACTTTTGTTCCAGGACATATTCTCGTTTGGCATGATTGAGGGTTGAATTCTAATCTACCAGTCTACCCAGCTGAGCTCATGTGCTAGGCATTAGCCTCTTTTTGGGTTTCTACGAAGACATAGATGCGGTGACACGAGACCGTTCACGTGGCATGGTTCGAGTGTGGGGATGAAATCTTGCTTGATTTGCTTGGAATGTCTTGATTGATGCTACTGCGGATGGAAGAAATTCTGCACCATGGCACGTGGGATACAGTACCAACCTCGACGGGTAAGAGAGTTCTTCCATCAGCAGTAGGAGAGTAGGAGGGCTTTCAAGTGACATAGATATAGTCATTGATCCTAGTGGTGGAATGTTTCTGCTTGGTACTGCGCGATGTGAGGTTGTACTGTTTATCACAAAGATTGCCAAACACTCACTACACATCACTACATTGTATAACTCTCCAAGCAGTCCTCTCCCTGATTTTGTTGTCGAAGACTTTCGTACTTGCTCGACGCATGTGCACTACTCCAAAATTCATAAGTTTGAATTCTGCTGTGTCCAGGAGTAGGAAGTGTTTGACTAGTAGTTGACTGCTTATCATGTTTTAGACTTTAGTGAGCTTTAGTGTTTATAATGGTAGAACGTGAGATAAGAAACGACGTGGAATCTTTTCCAGTGTGTCTACAAGATTGCAATAGGAGCCCACTTCCCTATTTTTTGAGAATTTGAATGATCATGATGGACAATTCTGACACCTTGTCACCTTGACTATAACTACCCTCCCTTGCAAGCCCTGGGAATGGTGATGTGGAAGATATGTTCTCTTGTTTTGCAGACTGTGTTGGTTCGCTGGAGGGTATAAGGCTTGTAGCATAAGAACCTTCAATAGTCTCAAAGTATTTGATGGTAAAGTTGTCATGTTCTAGCTGTACAACTTGTTTTTCTCCTGCATGGCGTTTCACATTTGTTCACCTTTATTCTGACCCAACTCACCCGAGGTTTTGTGGGACATCCCTATGCCTTCCAGCTCTTTGCAGTTGTTGTTGGAAGTTTGTTGGTCTTCAAAACCAACTCAGCTTACGTGAGATACTGGGAGGTGTGGTAATGGGATGTCATGAGGAATGTAGGATCAAGTGATTGGATCACCAGGTGATGGAAGATCCCAATATACCCCTGTGACTAACGACTGATCCCTACGGTCATCCTAGTGATAGAGCAGCACTGGGGAATTTTGTTGTGATTGAAACCAGTGGAACGGATTCCCCAAGAGGAATGAATTTTTTCAAGCTCCTCCAGACATCCCCAAATTGATCATCCCAGCCGCTCTCGAGGCAGCTGGTGCCTTACAAAATATGGCTTCCAAATGGTTGGATGCTGTGTGCATGGCTGTCTCCTTCGATGCTGGAGGTGGGAGATTCAATCGCAACCTGCAGTCCAGCTGGTTTTGGGAATGTTTCGGAAAGGGTTGGCGTTTTGCCCATCAACATCCATAATCCAAAGAAGTTTTTGGCACAGTAACGGATTCAAATCCCCTGAATGAAATTACATTGAGATCTACTCCCCTGCAAAATTGACACGGAATCTGAAAAAAAAAAGGACCCAATTCAAAAGGAAACACATCTACCAAATCATCAATGGAGTTGGGTTCCATACCCATAGGATCCATGTATGGTATGTTTACCTACAGTTACCATAAAAATAAACCAATATGTAGGTATATATACCATACATGGATCCTATGGGATATTATTGTTCCCAGGGTTCAATTCATATGTTCAAAAGGGCACCATGTGGGTTACCTCGGAATACCGTTGGTTTCACAAAACGTGAATTTTCGAGAGCTCGATTGACATCTAGGAGACACAGGAAACCATCTATAGGCAACTGATTCATATGATTTTTTCGACCACCAAAAACCAATCCCACCCCAAAAAAAGCAAAATTTAAAAGATTTCTAAAAATCTCACCAAAAATCAAAAAATAGTCCAACAAAAACATGTCAAACACAATCCTCCGTTAACAAAAACATGGTGGACAATTAAATGGGGGTTAACTTAACCAAAATCCCCCATATTTCCCGGCGCTTTCCCAAAAAGGCGATGCAAGCATGCCATACTTGCACGGTGAAAGCTGGGAAAGGCGGGGGGGGGAGGTAGATGGAGAGAGGGTGGCCACCATCCTTGAGATGATTACACCCTGCGAAAATGAATGGTGTATTTACCATAGGATCCATGTATGGTTGTATTTACCTACATTTACCATCAAAATCAACCAAATGTGGTTAGGTATCTGGGTGGTGGCAACTCAAATAATTTTTTTTGGAATTTTCACCCCGAAAATTTGGGGAAGATGAAGCCAATTTGACAAGCATATTTTTCAAAGGGGTTGGTTCAACCACCAACCAGATGAATATGTCTCAGAAAGGGACCATTTCAGAAGGACGTTTCGAATCTTTTTCAGACGATGTTTCAGTATTTTTTAGTGGAATTCGGTGTGTGTTAATTTTCAAGATGGGCCCATTATAAATGGGGTGAAATAACTTTATAAATGACCTGAAAGTAAAAGGGTTGATTGGGGGACAACATCCCCATTTTACAACTGGTACGGGCCCACTTTGTATGATTATGTTGTATGGTTCCAAAGTTTGTCACATGAATAATACATATTTGAGATTGAATATTTAAATATTGATGATGGTGATTTTTATCCTAAAGACATGTACTCTGGATTGTTTGTTGCTTGGCATTTACCCTCCCTGAAACTAACATAGCACCTGAAAACGGATGGTTGGAATACGATCGTTTCCTTTGGGATAGTATATTTTCAGGGGCTATGTCAATTTCAGGGGCTATGTTGATTTGGCTATTTTTGATGGTAAACCATATGGGTGTTTCCTTAAATGGTGGTACCCCCCATTTCACACCCCAAGTGCTGATCATTTTTTAGAAGGAAAACCAATGGTAACCAATGGTTGTTGGGTACCAGCATTCTAGGAAACCCCCATTTCAAAATTGACAATCTATTCAAACATTTCCCAACCATTTCAAAAATAGTCTTCGTTAAAGTGGATGATTTGGGGGTACCACCATTTTTAGGAAACCCCCATATCTTCAGCATTTGGGTTTACTACTTCCCCGCAGGAGCATGACACCGCACCCCATGTCTGGAGCCAAGGCGGGGCCCGCCGGGTCAGGCTGAAAAAATTCCCCAGGCTTCGGTAGGGAAATAGTTGGCCTAAAACAAGGCGATTCTTAGGGGATGATTTTGGTTAATGATATGTTTTGATAATAAGGAGATGATTCTTATTCAGGATTCTGGTTTTAATAGTCCCTTATACAGTTATAAGAGGTTTAACATCCCCCCCGAAGTTTAACGGCTCGCCCTTGAAAAATGGTGGGAATTGAAGACAATCCTTTCCTTTTTTCTGTTTAGAGTAACTCTTCAGGGGCGAACTGTTAAACTTCGGGAGGGTCATAAGATTTAACAGGCCGGCCTTATATATCCTGGGAGGGAGTGGCATTGTGGGACGGGCATATCCTGTAAATTCCCATTAAAACAAAAGTAAAAATCTGCTCCCCTCCTCCCAGCCAGGGTGGTCCATCTCATCGTCAATTTGTTTCGGAAGTGGTGCACATTACGAGTTTATTGCATGCTGTTGCCCTACAAGACCTACGCAACTTGGTTTTGGGGATGATTTGGGTGAGCTTTAACGGTTGATCCGAAAGAAGGAGCTATGAATATATAGAGTCATTGGAAAAAAAACAACCCAAAATCACCGGGTCGATTTATAGTTTGAAACAGTTTGAATCATGATGATCAATATTATATATACCTTTTAATAGATGACATTATTTGCATAGATTTGCATACCACTATTCTTTTTGAAGGCAGCTGTTTAGAAATGTTTCTTTTTTCGGGATGCTGCCCTGGATCGGTTTTCATGGATCGTCGATTGTCGCCGAAGATTACAACTTGGCGATCCATTCAGACTGGGGAATTCACAAAAAAATCTTCATCCCAGACGCTCAATGGGACTGGAATATTTTCCTACCTTTGGCTTGAATTTAGTCCCTATGGATCCAATCACCTTGTCAGATGATGATTGGGGTGTAAAATCACATCTTCAGCAAGGTATTTTGGTTCCATTACCATTCTCAGAAGGTGATTGGATCCCTAGGGAATGGTAAATGTAGGTAAATATTCCATTCCCATTTGAGGTGTCTCGGCTCGGTTGGTTTGGTTAGCCGGAGATTCCGAGACTTCCCTAAAACATCATCATTTTTTTGTCGGGTCCAGGAACGTTAGTTTTTCGGGAGTGTTGTAGGTGTGTCATTTAGCCTGTTTTTGTTTGCATAAATGTGGACGTGTTAGGTGTTATTTTTTTCAATCAACGGGCCGTTTTTTTCTTGGATAAAAATTGTTAGAAATGAAATGGAAGTGGATTATGCATGATTATGATTTAGTTCAACATCTCCCTAAAAAAGGGATTCTCAGGCGATGTAAGATGTGTTATTCAACCTTTGTGGTGTTGAAGGGGGCCATTCATCGCAAGCCCTGTCCTACTGCTGATGGAGAAATTCCTGCACCACCTGGGATGTATAAAACCTTGTAAATCATGGGATAAACTACCAACCTCAACCGATTTTCTCGCCGGATTCAGCCATCAACAATAGCATGTCAGCATTGGATTTTCCCACCTTATCTT
Source organism: Breviolum minutum Mf 1.05b.01 (assembly GCA_000507305.1). Taxonomy (NCBI): domain Eukaryota; class Dinophyceae; order Suessiales; family Symbiodiniaceae; genus Breviolum; species Breviolum minutum. The sequence continues at coordinate 13,824 of DF243603.1, read as the reverse complement.
TCTGCAATTCTCTCAGGTAAGGACCAAGATTTAGACAACTTGGTGCCAGCCAAAGCACGTCTCAGTTACTGGGTTTGCATTTTGGTCTTAGGATTTGTTACAAGTCGACTCATTGTTGGACAACAAAGATATGGGAAGAGTCATAGTGAATGGGGTCCTCAAACTAGGCATATATTTTGGGGGAATCAAACGATGGCCATTGTATGATCAATTTGTTTGAAAATTCCTCACATGTCTTTCCAAGGGCTCGAGTTCTCACAGAATGACAGGAGGGTCTATCATTCTGTGCATGATTGGTGTTAAATGTAGTTGGGCAATGTATAACTTTTCAGCTAAACCTTTGCACAAAAGGTTTCGTAAGGGGAATACTTTCAAAAAGCCACAGATGATGCATGTCGCAGCGGCTGCAACTGATGATGAAATCATCCTTATCTTTTTGGCCTTTGCACCTCGGTTTTTGCAAGTGTCACTTGCTCATCCAATCAGCAGGTGCGAAGCAAATCCAGCATGGAACTTTGACCATAGGAAGCCTCAATATTTAACACCCTTAAATGCAGTAACTGGTGTTCTTAACATGCAAGAGTTCCCCAGCTTTTTCGGCCAACAAATTATCCGGATAAACAACGTTCAGCAAGGGTTTTTTTTGGAGCCGTCAGCGCTGTCAAAAAAACAACGAAGGCTTGCCCGCAATGATGCCATCATTCTCCTTCTTCTCCGAGAGGCACCATTGCCGGGGTCAGATGGAAGTTCCTGATGATTTTTCCAGGGTGATTCTGATGTCAGTTCCATGATTTATGTTTATTTTAGATTTTTTTAAGGGATGGTTCAAGTGTCCAAGAAAGCAATTTTTATATGTCATATCTCAATAATCAAAGAAAGCATCTCTTGGAAAGCTTGTTGCCTGCATTCTTTCCCGCAAAGTCTCCAAGTTTTGAAGAGTATGACTCATCATTGTGATAGAATCATACATGCGTACAAGTCACTCTTTGATTTTGATGACGCAAGATGGTTGCACGAGTTCCAATTTTTGGCAAGCAACACACCACCACCACCACCACCACCACCACCACCACCACCACCACCACCACCAATCTTGGACATCATATATGATATAATATCATTTATTTTCAAGTTCCAGCCGTTCAGTTTTCGAGACCTTTACCCCTAAACGTGTTTATCCTTTATTGCCCTATATATACTAGCTTGTTATTTCCATATGTCGCCAATTCCTTTCCGAAATTCTCCACAAATGGGTCAAGTTCGCCAAGTCCATTCCCACCCATTCCAGGTCGATTTTCTCGGAGGAACATCTTTTCCGATCTCATCGCAATGCTAAGATTCCGGTGCTGGGTGGATTGCATCTACAGGACGAAAGTGAAGTCTTCCCCTGATGTGGGGGAGTTTTTTTTTGGCAGGTCACCAGGTGCCATTATAGGTGCTAGGGTCTAAACTCCCCATAGGTTCCCGGTAGTAGGGGATGGTCATCAACCCCTGATTTGGGGTTTTAAATACCCACTATAAGGATTCCCTATTGAAGGTGGGATGACCATTCCCAATATAAGGAGTTTAGACCCTGGCTGCCCTGGCCTGTATGCATTCCAACAAAAGATTACATGGCTGATTATGGCTGACTGGAAAATCAATGTTTTGAATTTTCCAGCCAGTCATGCTGGCTTACCAGAGGTGTATACTAGTAAACCTCCCCAAAGTTCAACATAGAACCTGCACCCTGAAAAAAAAAGAATCCTTTTGGAAGCCGTGGTTTTTCAGACATGTAAAACTTTGGGAGGGTAGCGTGTATATAGGTGCAACTATTTCATTTAAACGATTAAGTCTGCCAATTTTGATCTTGTTTCACCAAGTGAAGAAGAGCCTTTTCACTTCAACATGGTTGGGTCATCCAGTCATTCCAGTTGTGTTTTTCGATACATTCCCTGAAATCATCAGGACTTTCAGTCAATCCAAACCAACCATGACTTGCAAATAAGCCAACCAAACCCCCACCTGACACTTCAGGAGAAGTTAGTTTTGGCCCAAGACATCCATGGTCAACCATTACCAACTGCAGCACGTGTGGCTATGGCCTGGGGACTCAGAGATTTACGTCTTTTCATGTGGGGTTTTTGAAGGGAGGTGGAGCTGGCAGCTTGTACATTTTTCATATGAAGATGTGGATGTTCGGAACAACAAAATGTGTGGTGTTTCTTTGATATAGTTGTTTTAGTTGCAGGTAAAAAGGAAGGGTTTTGGCGTGGATACCTGTTTGTTTTCAAACTGCCGGTGTATCTAAAAGTATTTGAATTAATTTGACACAAAAACTTTGCTGTATGCAATGCCAGTTGCAAAAACAACTATATATCTGTGAAACTATCAGCTCCAACTTGTGGTGACTTTCTCCTGGTGGCAATGGTTTCAAACATTTTTTGTTTTTCACCCCTAACCAGCGAAAGGGAAATGATCCAATTTCATCCAACCAGCAAATTTGTTATTTTCACCCCTAACCAATAGGTCTGGTTGGTGGTTCTAACCTGGCAAAATGATCCAATTTGACTAAATCATATTTTTGACAAATGGGTTGGTTCAACCACCAACCAGAATGCCAATTTATCAACAGAATATCCCTTTGAAGCTTCACGTTTTTTCACTGGCATTGAAGGGTGAACATCCCAACGTTTTGGGATCCATGGTATGGAATATTTAACTTGGCCTAATTTTATGGTCAATGTAGGCAAATATCTATATATATACATAGATATATATGTATATTACGTATTAATATATATATATATATTTATATTTGTTTATAAATCATAAATATATCATACATGGATCCTGTTGGTTTTCCCTTTTTGCAATTTATTAATCCCTATGTTTTCCAATGTTTGCACAAACCATTCCAAGAGTTGCAACTTGGTTTATGAAATTTTATTCCTATGAAGTTCTACGGTATGTTACAGAAATATCTACCGGGTTTCCGAGCCATTGATGAGTTGGGCCATCAATCAACGACCAACGTTCCAGGTGGAAGGTTGGCTAATGCGACGTATGTTAGCACGACAGAAGTTCGAGCAAGGCATGGGAATCGAGTTGTTAATCTAGGTGGTAGTGTCAAACATCTTTTTATTTTCAACCCGACTTGGGGAAATGATCCATTTTGACGATGTTTTTAAATTGGGTTGAAACCACCAACTAGTTAATGACAGTATATCGGTTTTTTGGGGGACCCTAAGGATCAGCTGGGTCCCCTTCTCTGGAAGGGGTGAAGCTGTTTTTTTCGCAGGGGTGTTTAGGTCCCCAAAATGACGCCAGTTGGCCTTTTGAAAGGGGAGGAACAAAAAACTGGATCGTTTATGCCAAGGGGGATTCAATTCGCGACCTTTTTTCATCTCTTAGTTGGATATCACTGCAAAATTTTCAAATTGGGCACTTTTAAGCATCCCTTTAAAAGGTCACTTTAAGAAATTGCTAGGAAAGGATGAAATTTGGCAAATCGTTGGATTTGTCGTTCAAAAATTTGTTTGCAGACAAAAAGAAAGACCATGGTTGGCCGAGTTTTTCCTGATGTTGTATTATTAGTGATATGTCAAATATTTCTAAGGTTGTTTCACCACACCTTTGGTACACACCCCTAAACCTTTACCAACCGGCTATAAAGGGATTCCTTACATAGCTGGCTAGGGGGATTGCCTGGGGTGTGCTGTAGGGGTGTGTTGTAATTTTCTTGGAATATTGTGTTCATGATGGGTTCTTCCCAAGAAAATGAATCAGTGTATGGGATATTCTGGGATTCGGTACAGGTCGTTGTAGCTCATTTCTCTTCAAATAACCCATCTTCCACTTCCACGGTTGGCGGGGAAACAATTGGTAGCAATTTGGAGGCAGGGATGATCAAACAAAACAATCCTTCAAATTATTTGTGAAAGTGCGCCAGAAATTGTAAATAAAGCAAAGGGTCGCCAGGAGAACAAGACATCATGTGGATACGTTGTGATCATTCATTCAGATCAAGGTTTTAGATCCAAAGACAACGTTGTTGAACCTTGCTGGAAGAAATCCTGAAGAAATCCATTTTGTTGGTTTACACCCTGGAAGATTAACATGGAACCTACAAACCACCCATTTAGAAAGGAAAATGATCTTCCAAACCTCCATGATTATGGTCCATGTTAATCTTCCAGGGTGTATCCAGGGGAAAAAAAAGACACCCGTTCTACCTACTAATCCAATCGTCCAAGGCTTGTATGAATCTTCGTGTGTTGAAGATCCAGGGATCAACAAAATGCCCGCCCTCAAGTTGACAAACATTGAACAAAGGTGCACAAAAATCTTTTCTAATACCCTCCAGGGAACTAACATATCCCACCTTGGGAAAAGGAAAATCATCTTCAAAATGCCATTTGTGGGGGATATGTTAGTTCCCTGGAGGGTATGTCTTCTTCAAAAAAATATTTGGGGAAACTACGAAAGAACACATACACCAATCATCCAATCTGCCAACAAAATCGTTTATTTTCTGTGGCATATTTTGTCCGGAAAGGTGAAACAGCAAAGACAGCACCACCAATCTTATCACGACTGTACCAGGCGGGTTTGAGCGGTGGGATTTGTGGACAGACATTGGCTGTTTTGGCGAGTTGTAGTTGAAAACATGTCCATGTGGATGATTTTACAAGGTGATGAATTTGCGACATATGATACTCAATATCATTTGATATGATATGATTTGAACAGTTATATGTTGCAAACTTGGAAGTACGTTGTAATTAATCATGATGTAAGTCATAATATATCTAATATCGTATGATATCGTAAAGAGTGCTACAATACATACATAGTCCGTCTATTAACACCACATGTGCAGATGGTTTGTTCAGAGTACAGTTCCTGTATCTTATTGTTGCTGGTTGTTACAACTGGATAGAAGCAATGTCATCCACCTCGCACTTGGGAGACAAAGATGTGAGGTGATTTCTGATGGGAGCTTATGGTTCTTCACATGCTCCAAGAGTGAATCTTGGTGGCACCAGAGTTTGCTGGTCAATATGCGACTTACAAAAAAGAAACGACATACACAGACACACTGCTGGGTCACGTGGGTTTTGTTGGTTCAACCACCAATCAGTCATGATGATTGCCACTATTCCTTCACACACCTTGGTCGCTTCGCATCGTTTCGCCTTGGGTCGCTTCCTTCGGTCGCCGTTCCATCTCTTCAGGCATACATTCCTTTTCCGTTTCCCTATCAGAACTTTGTCGAAGTCACTCGGCAATAGAAGCGATATTTGTTTGATTAATATACAGAAAAAACAGGTGCCAGATGGGAGAAAGGGTCAAGATGAATTTGACAAGAATATTTGCAGCTGATTCCTTGCTAATTGGAGTGTTTTACACATCGCAGGTGGTGCAGCAATCCTGCCATTCCAGTATGATTTGGTGTGTTCTTCCACTGGGCTTCTGGGTAATTTTCCTGATCATCAGAAGCACAGTGAAGCATACTTTGTAGCAGTTTTTGTTTTGTTGGTGCTTGAGGTACTGGGTTGTCCACAACGACTTGGAATTGCTTTCCATTTAAGTGATTTGTTTACTTCTCAGCATAGGATTCTATCATCATTTGTTAATTATGTGTCAGCTACTTTTGTTCCAAACATTGTGGTGTAAGTGCATGATCCAAGTTATTCCAAGCTTGTCAAACTGCACTTGTTACTCTCCCGAATTCTAACATGGAAGTCAGATTTTGGCCTTTTTGGACTTGGGTTCTATGATAATAGTTTTGTTCAAAACAGTCAAAAACGAGCTTCTGACGAGTTCCATGTTAGTAAAACAAATGAAAAAAGCAATACTTTTCTATTAACATGGAACTTCGGCCAGTTTGTCCAGATTTGCCTGGATTCCCCGGGAAGCCTGGATTTGTCTAATTCCATTTAAACTTAACATGGAACTCCTCCAAAGCTCNCAGTCAAAAACGAGCTTCTGACGAGTTCCATGTTAGTAAAACAAATGAAAAAAGCAATACTTTTCTATTAACATGGAACTTCGGCCAGTTTGTCCAGATTTGCCTGGATTCCCCGGGAAGCCTGGATTTGTCTAATTCCATTTAAACTTAACATGGAACTCCTCCAAAGCTCGTTTTTGACTAATATAATTAAAACCATCATCATGGAACCCAAGTCCAAAAAGGCCAAAATCTGACTTCCATGTTAGAATTCGGGATTGCTTATATACTCCACATATATATATATTATATTTTTCATTTACTGCATATATAAAGGTTGCTTTGATTTCGTTCCAGAGACATATGTTTTACCAAACAATTTCGATGATTTCTTGAAGTGTTATCAACGTTCCAGATGCAATTGGATTTTGAAACCCAATGCTTCGTCGTGCGTGAGAGGGATTTTCATTTTGAAGGACTTGTTTGAATTGCCACTGGATGAGACAGTAGCGGATTCCGGCTACATTGAAGATCTTCAGGTTCCATGTTCGTGCGATTCTGATCTCGAAGGCTCAAAAGTCCCAGCGTTTCTCACTAGGCTGTGTTGAGGGCAATGGAGTCGAGTGAGATTGCTGAAACTTTTGTCGGAAAGACGGCTGAGGACTGTGTCGGGGGCTTGTAAAAGACTGGAACTGGAAATTGTCAACATGGAACTTCAGAATGATGGTTTATTTAATGATGGATTCTTCAAAGGAATGTAGAACTCCAGAAAACTCCAATTGGGAATGCCTTTGGCAGGTTCCATGTTGGATTGAAGCCAACAAGTGTCTAGGTCGTAGGTCCTCCTGTTTTTCAAATGCATTACAGTAAATACATCCAAGACTAAGATCATGAAAACTTCTATGTTAGGGTGTTATGATAAGGACAAAAAATTGAGGCCAGCTTCTTCTCTCTACATGTGATTGGGGGGTGAAACTGAGGTTTCATGTTCAACCAGGTTCAGCATAAGCTTTACTTCTAGATCAGTAATTGTAGGTCATAGTGGGTCTGAGGAAAAGGCGTCCGATGTTCTATGTAAAGTGATCTCACGGTCAGATTCAATCTAGGATTCATTGGAGCTTGCTCTGGAAGCGCAAGTGGTTCCAAAAAGCCCTGGGGGCAGTGTTTCTCGATTTGAATAAGCCTTAACATAGCATTTTGATCCTTCAGACATTCTGAAAGAAACATTGTCATGGTTTGGTTTCAACTAGAGGTCTATTGCCACGTGTGTGACAAGTTCCAAGTTAGCCTGGTAAAAATAAAATTGTCCGAGGCAACACGTTTGGGCCAGAAGTCTCCAATGGCTTCTGTGCAGAAACGAGAGAAGAAGGCGGTGAACAGGACGGGAATTGGACACTTGGAGAATGGTGAGCCATATATCCATGGCTGGCCCATCGAGCGACGACCTCCAAGCTTAGAAGGAGTTCCTTCTCAGTCTGTGGTAGAAGCCGCGAATTGGATTGGGAAGGTGAGGTGCTTTTAGAAACAACAAGTTGGGTTCCATGTTAGGAAATAATGTATAGGTAGAACCTGGGAGGAATATGAAACTCCTGTTGCTGGACAGAATCCATGAATGTATCATATCTTGGGTGGGTTCCATGTTAAATGTGATGATGGGATCTCATCGTTTGCATGTATTTCCTTTAAATTTTCAAAGGAAAAAAATGACGTTCCGAAAAAGGGTTGTGTTTCCTGCCAGTCCTGTAGAGGCAATGAGTGTTGTGTTGAACCACACGGATTCCTACTTGGTACGGAAGCCGGTTCTGGGGCGCAAGGATCTGCAACTGAAGGTTTCTTCAGGGTTCACTGGGCTACTTGACTCCATTGCGCAATGCAAACGAACATGGAATCCACCTTCATTCGCTTTTTGTTCAAAAAGGATGTGTCTTAACAAATAGGTAGAAATCATGAATCAAAAAGGATGCCATGTAAAATAATCACGCGCAAACATGCCATCCATCGACCATTATTGATATGCTTCAAATGATGAGAATTGTCAGGTCAATGTTTGGGAGAGACCTTACATAGAACCCATTGGATAATATTCTCCACATTCTTGTGTGCACAATCCTTGTATGCAGAAAACCCAAGGATAGACGCCTCCGGGCGTGCTTTGGACATCATACAGAGGAATGGAAGCCCGTGTCAGTTTCATATGGTGGCTGTACTGCATAATTCCGAAAACAGGTTGCAATGTCTAACAGAACGTGGAAGACACACGTTTGAATTGAGAGCGCAGTCTTCATTGCAAAATTGACCAAATGAAGTTTTTGATGATCTATGGGAATAGATGGTCTATGTTAGGAATGCAGCGCCAGCCCAGGCATCAGTATGTGACAACGACCCGGACGTCCAACAAGGATTGGTGCACGATGGCATGTTCAAGAATCAATGTGTCTTTCAAAATGTTCTCGAGCTGCATTAATCATGACTCACCTCATTTCTCTGCAAATGAACATGGTTCCAAGACCCAGATCATATTCATTCATGTCTATCGTGAACTAACATGGAAGCTCCAGACTGTAACCTAGCATGGAACACTCTCCGTGGATTCTTTGAGGCGCTGGACATGATAGACGGCCCTTCTCGAAAGAAGCTGAACGAAGCGAGGGGAATCGATGAAATCAATGCAGTGCTGGATTCTGCAAAATGGCAAACCCATGGTCGCTGCCTCCGCCACCCCTTTCAGACTGGCGGTTGCAAGCTTCCAGTCGGCGTCGACTTGGCTTTTCGGCTTTATACTTAAGTATATACAGTGCAGCAGTCAGCTTTGAGAATTTGGAACTAAGTTGTTAAAGTGGAATGGATGAATGCTATGTAAGCTACACATGTCAAAGGCTACAACATACATTGATGCATATTGATGCTATCCCAGGACCTGGCTGGAGCGTCGTGTAAAGACGACAGTTTACAAGGTTCATTCAAGCAAGACAATGGCAATGACCGTAAGTCTGCTTTGGTTCACTGGAGGCGCCATTGCATATTTGTGTGCATATAACCTTGGCTGTGTTCCATGTTAGTTTGCAAAGGATCTTAGAGGAATCATTATTTTCATTGGGCATTTCATGGGGAAACCTTACATAAAGTTCCATGTTAGTATCTCTCGAGAGCTTTTTTCAAATACAGTATTGCATGTCAATAATTTGGCCATTTGCTAATTTGAACTGCTATGATTCACATACCAACCACCTGTGGTGTGCCATGTTAGGCCAAAAAGGCTATGTGCGGAATTTGGATAATAAACAAAGTGGCTCTACCAACCCATCAATTTACAGTACAGTAAAGTTTTTTGGAAGTTTAGCCTGAATCATATTCCAAACGAATGTCATGGAAGCAGCCTTTTTTGGGGGAGAGACCACCTGCTAGATGCCTTGTTTACCATCGTGCTCCCTCACAGATACCATCTCCACGTGAAGACAAAGCTGTTCGTGGCGGAGAACGTGTGCACCGGGTCGATACACCAGCTCACGACAAAGGTCCTCACCCGCGGCGGGGTGTGTTCCACCAGGACCATCCACTCTGCGCCGTCTGACTCAGGCCACGGAGCCGTCCGCAAGTTTCGGGGATGGATTCTTGGACTGAGAAAAGGATTGGATTCGGAGTGAGGTTCCCATGATCAAAAGGAAAATATTAGTTAGGTGCCCAGGTTCCATGTTAATAGATGCTCTTAAATGGTGTAACACACCAAGAACCCAATCGTGCCAAGGACACTCGCACTTCGGAAGGACTCTGGGCAATGGATAGCGGATCCACAAAAGATCTACGACCAAATGGCTGCGGCATTGCAATCCAAGCAAGTGAGCATCCCAGAGCTGTATTGGTTGAAAGATCCCCTCTTGTTTCTTGCTGGCATCATGCGTGAGCATCTCATTTCCCCTTCTACACCCCCAAAGGTTAGTTTGACATAGGACATGAAAATAATTGGTTTTAAGATGGATCTCCTTTGCAAGTTCCATGTTAATTTTCAGGGGTGTATTGCCTAAAATCTTCAACTGCAACATAAAATATCTTGTAGTGCATATAGGCATTGTTTGATTAGGTCCCTAGTTGATATCCATGTTTCATGTTTACCAAAAATACCTCCAAGAGGTTGGGGCTATTTCCTTCTTCTGGTGAGGTTGAGGGACGAACGGGAGAGAATGGCTACGAAGACAAGGCCATACAAGGAAAGTTTTGAGCATCTGGACAGCACCTGTTGCCACCAAGTTTACCTATACCCCACCTAGACTATTTGTGCAGTCGTAGATGTCTTCCATTCTCACTATGATCCCCGATTGCAGTGGACGGAAAAGTCTTGACATGGAATCCAGAGCCTCTATTTCCACAAATAATTTCAATCTTTGTCTTGCAATTGTTCTACATGTGAGATGTTTTCCCCAGCAGCCCAGGCAGATGCTGACTCGAACCGACAAGGATAACTTGAAGAATTGCTGGCAACGATTAGACAAGGACCTATCTGGATCGGCCTGTCATTTCTGACTTTACAGAGCAGTCAAACTAACATAGAACTTGACAAGGAAACAAGTTACGATTGGTAACCTATACTATTATACGGTAATGGTAACAATAGTAGTTGTAACCAATAGATCCGATAGATTTCATTTAAAGATGAAATCTTTAGGAACATCTGAACCTTTCGTCTACTCTACTGTGGCAGCGTGCTTGGATAGGACGTTCGACTCAGAGACCATCCCCATCTCCACGTTGGTGTGCCCCAGCAAGGGGGGGACTATGCCAAAATGACCTCGGGTCATAGGACTGGGCTGGCCTAACATGGAACCTGGCAATGAATCTACAAACATCAAATTGAATCAAATTCCCAAAGCGAAGGAAATCACCATCCCAGAAAACTGTGCGCCGATATTGCAGGACCCTTTCAACTTTTACAACAGTTGATTGGCAATGGAGCAGATTGGAGGAGAGGTGGCTTTCCGGACTGGAGAAGTTATGTCTAATGGGCTTTCCTTGCCATCCGAGCATTGCAGAAGCCTACAACTGCGAGCCTTTGCCCACCAACTCATTTACCTTGTTTGTCATATTTTGGGTGCTATGTAAATATGAAACATGCCTTCCCAGGGTTTTGGTAACTTATCATGTGTCTACACCCCCAAAGTTTAACATGGGAATCTTAAAATGATGATGTCCAAAAGGAATCTCCTTTTCCAGGGGTTGATTTTCAGGTTCCATGTAAACTCGTTCGGCCAAGGATCTCATGGACTTGAACCACTGGAAGAATTTGCACGTCCGAGCAGGGAACTCCCAGCATTTACCCAACTCTGATTCTTGGCAGAGGATGACATGCAATACTAACATGGAATTGGAAAGGCTTTAGGATGAAAGTTTTCAATCAAAGACTCAATCATATGAGCATCAGAACATGGGTCAGGTAGGCCTACCAAAAATTAACGTGGAACCTGCAAATACACAAATCAAAAAGCCAAATCATTGATGAATGCAGGGTGCAATGTAAAGCAACCAGATTCCATGATAGGAAAAACAAGTCAGAACATGTTGCATGCCTACTATAGGCCTTGGTCCTTCTGGCAACACTTGCGTCGATTGAGTTCTATCCGGAGTGCCAAATTCCTCCGTCGTTGTCGAGTAAAACTACGGTGATACCCGTACCAGCCGACGGATCTTGTTTTTGGAGTTGCTTGTGGTTAGCAACGGAAGCAACGCCGGCTGAAGTTTTTGGCTGGTTCAAACGACCACGGAACAAGGTTGGCATGCCATCTTCGAAAGATGGTTTTGCAGAATTGCAGAAAGTCAAGTCTTGGGCGCATAGTCTGGAATCGAGAATGCACCGTTTTTGTCAGCAACGGCTGAAGCATGGCTTGTCAGCCGAACATGAAGACATAGTATCTTGATTTGAGCTACATAAGTTTGTGTTCAAGCTAGAGGGATGATTTTTTACATGTGATTGCAAGGTTCCATGTTAATTTTTCATAGTGTTTTTTTCAACATGCTGAAACGTCCATCCCAACGTGGTACCTGGAATACTGTATTGTAATTGAACCTGGAATACTTATTTGTTCTGCTGCTGGGTGCCATGTTCGGCAATTCTGACTTTTGTTTCCAAGGTTTGGGCATCCGTTGAGCTGAAAATCCCGATTTTCATTTTCACCGGCGAGATCCAGGAGGGAAATTGCGCAACACTGGCATTCAATGAGGACATGATAGCCAAAGGCATCGAACCGGTTTGGCTTTGGAATCATTGGAGCTATGATGCAAATGGACATGGTTCGCAGCACTTCTCTTACATTGCCCAGGCCCACGTCAGTTTGTTTTTGGATTGTTTGTCTAACGTAGAGGCTTACATAGAATCCAGTGCACATGGTTCGTCTATCTATTTGATGATGTTGAATTTCAACTTTTGGGAAAAACTTTGAATATTTATTTTCAAATGAAGAACAGCTCTGTTTTCATCTTCAAAGGCAGAATGGTACGATTTCTTGCGGGGAGACGCGAGTTGGCCAGAGTTCCGAGAGTTCCGAAAGAAGGACGCTTGCAACAAGCACCATGGGATACATGGGGTGAGACCTGGGGAAAATGCATTCTTGATGAACAGTAGCTAACATGGAACAAAGCGAATCATAAAAGTGCGGCCCCAAAAATCGGTCGGAAAATTCTTCCCGAAAATTCAATCATGTATTCGTTCTATCATATTCAACTATCATGTTCTAGGGACATGAAACCCTACTGCTAACATGGAATATGGGGATCAAATCTTACCTTCTCAAAGATCAAATCTTACCATCAGCTGATATCAAGCAGATCCACTGAGGAACCGATGGTGCAACAACAAGGTGGAATTGCAGGAACCACAAAAGCTCGCGGTCAAGTAGCTTGTCTTTAGTAAAGGGAATCCTTGGGGTGGATACAAAAGAAGATTGAGTATACATGGAATCTATTGATCATCATCTGCAAGAATTTTTTTACAAGGATTCTTTCTGTTCAAAGTCTTCATGGAGGGTTGGTTTGTGGATTTCTAGCTGTTCCAGCACTATGACTTTCTCACACGCACACACACACACACCATTAACATGGAATCTAGTGACCAGATCACATGTGATGTTGTAGTTGGCAAGGTCCCGAAACCTTTGGGGACAAGTGAAACACCAGCACAGAACATTCTCGGGAACTAGATACAGTAACCAAAAACATGCTTGGCCCATAGCACTACCAACATAGAACCCAGGACTTGTGTTTGGTTTATCACTAACGATTCAAACGAGCTGAAACATTCACTGCTTTCACTCGCTTGCATGATGCCCCTGAGGAGCCTGGTTCTGAGATGCCAAAAGCAACTGTGCAGGTAGTGGTCGCTAGTTTTGCATTTAATTGCTGTTGAGAAATAGCCACTGTGGGACCCTAACATGGAACACCACCGATTCTATGTTTATAGATGTTTGTTTCGCCTCATCAGTGGGAAGACAACGGAAGAGTTGGAAGTCTGAATTTTGAAGGATTGATTTTTCCTGATTAAACTCTTTTTGTAAAAGTGTCGATTTGTTAACTTTTTGGGATCCAACTGGCCGAGGGATCTTTTTAAGAAGATCATACGTAATGTTGTACATAGTTGTCGAGGCAACAATTCATTTCAACGCCATCACTTTCTGGGGAACTACACACCCAAAAACATGCTTGACCCATAGTACTACCAACATGGAACCCATGTTTTCTGATTTTTCGAATTGTTCATATGATCAAACATGCAACCTGCTCGCATTCGCTCGCATGATGCTCCTAAGGAGTCTGCTTCTCAGAAGCCGGATGAAAGCGTGGAGGCAGCTGTCGCTAGTCTTGCATGTTCAGAAACATAGTGGGAAACTAACATGGAACCCAACCAATTA
>DF243602.1:3436-38110 GCA_000507305.1 Breviolum minutum Mf 1.05b.01 | reverse complement strand
TTGGTTTGGTTGGTTTGGTTGGTTTGGTTGGTTTGGTTGGTTTGGTTTGGTTGGTTTGGTTGGTTTGGTTCAATCGGTGGCCGGTCCCGGAAAAGCGTCGGTTGGTTTTGGCATTGGATGATGCCATCCATGAGAGCCTAGCTGATGACCTGTCTCCTCGGCCGAGGCAGAGCTTCCGGCTGAACGCGAAGCAGCGCGCTAACAAGTTGTAAGGACTTGCTCCAAGCAAAATGGTAGGAATTATGGGCATCAAGAGCGAGAGCAAGGGCAACAGAGCGAAGGAACGCGCAGGTTTGATGGAGCAGGCAGTGAGGAACGCTGTCAATGTAGATTGGTCGTTCCTCGCCGGCATTGAGTTGAGATGCCTGAAGTGCATCTCAGCAGGCCCGCTGATCCGAGTGCTTAGAGAAGGTTACGGATTTGCTGGCGAGCGAGCGCGATTTGTTTGTATTGTATTGTATTGTTTTGTTTTGTTTTGTTTGTTTTTCTTGCTTGCTTTTCTTGCTTGCTTTGCACGGTTATATATATGTACGCGCAACTAGTAGCTAGCACCAAGTCTTAGTGAATGATATAGAAGAGTGTTTTTCCTTCTTGTGTCAACATAAACACATCTTCATACATCTTCTATTTAAAAATCCTTGAATTCTTCTATTTGAAAAGAAGGCCAAATGGCCACATGGGTCAGGATAGCAATGGATGGGAAGTAATTGTTTTTTTGATTTTTTTTGTCATTGCTTTGCCACCTTCAAACCTCGCGTTTTGATGCGTTTCGCTCAATTATTTTCATCATGTCAATATATTTTTCAATTTATTTTATTTCAATTTAGATTTATATTGTGCATTATTGTGCCTATGTGGCGAAGACAGAGTTCAAAAAAAAAAATATATATATATAGAAAAAATAAATATAAATAACATATATCAATCCNTATAGAAAAAAATAAATATAAATAACATATATCAATCCTGCAACAGTACATGTTGTTACATCTTTTTGTTCAGGCCCTGGCCTGGTCATTTTGTAAAGATCCGCCAGGCTTAAAGAAGGGAGGTAGTTTTTGCGACCCATTTTGTAGAGGGTTTGCATTGAGAATGTCCTTTCCAAGACTTTGTTGACCCTGTGCTCCAATGTTCCCCACGGTTGCGCAGTGGCATGCGATTTTTTTTTGCACTACAGAATGACTTTCTCTACAAAATGGTTTGGTTTATGTTTGTTCAATGTCACTGTCAACAAACGCAAAGCATGGAATTGTTTGACTGGCTTGTAGTGTTTTCATGTGTTTTCTACTTTAAAGTTTTTTTGTTGGATCGGAATGGATCGGATGGAGTCCGTTGTTGGATTCAAAAATATCCAGATATTCATAGATTTTCAAGTATCCAAACCCAAACTAACTACTATATAAATGACATTCCTGGACCATCAGAAGAAAATCAAAACCCCCTAGTACATCCTTGTACTGATATGTAGAGTTTCTTTGTTAAAGTTATAGTTGTTAACGTCCCTGCGTAGAGAAACTAAGAACATTCCGAGGCCTTATCCTTCAACAAACTGTGTGTATTTCCCTCAGCCTTGCCAGGAGCGGGAGTGCCTGCCACTGAAAGTGCCTTGGGAAATACGGATCGATTTGGATGGAAATGGACCGATATGGATAAATATATGTATAGAACAAATCTTATGGCGTTATATATCTGAATATGTGCAAAATCCTTGCAATTGTTATTGGATGCAATTGGAAAGCTTTGGTTTCTCTGTATCAATGCATGTATCAATAGTTCCATGCATTCGGATGCATTCGGTAGCTAGCTTCCGTACATGTTCCAACAATTTCCCAAGCTGAATTTGTGTCCAGAGACTTGTTTTGCATCATTTTGTACTGATCAGTGGTGGCCTAGCAAGGAGATAAAGCGACACACAACCCATAAAATGAATTAGATTAGCAATGATTAGCAATATTTCTGCAATGTCACTGACAATCGCGGAAGATGCATTTGTCTAACTGTTTTGTATTGTTCTTACAAATGAATACAAATGAAATAACAGTTGAATACAAAGGAGTGGGCTGGGGCCCCATTGTCAACAATCGTGAGGCAACGAAGCACGGCCAACTGCCCAACCCCAAGCAGTGCGTGTGAAAACAGAACCTGGGACTGCTGATGGATTCTCGGCACAAGAATGGAGGGGACAACAAGGCGGCAAGGCGATTTTGAACGCTTCAGAGTAGTAAGAAACATTTTGAATCGTTCACATTCATTGGCCATCATTGGGTCAATATTTATATATATTTATATATAGCACACTGCTTTTGGCCGTGTACACTTCACCTTGAGCAATTGTCCACGGATGTGCACGGTATATATATATATACCGCAATTTTCATCCATTTTCATCCCTTTTCCATCTAAGTGGGGTTGGTTTTTCCAAGCAGGGTTGATGAGGCAACATGAGGCAACCCCAATTGCAGATAATTATAGATATTTAATTGCATGCATGTCTATCCACAGTATGTGTTGTGTCATGTTGTTACGTGGTTTTGCATGCACAGTGGCGTGCTACTTCTTTTGCACTACAAAATGGTTCTATTTTTCACTACAAAATGGTTTTCTCTACAAAATGGCTTGGACATGTTTGTACACGCAAAGATGCATTTGTCTGACTGTTTTGTATTGCTTTGTTTGTTTGAGTTGCAGTATACCCGTCAAGAACCGTTCTTGGAACACAGTTGAATCCAAAGGAGTGGGCTGGGGCCCCACTGTCAACAATCGTGAGGCAACGAAGCACGGCCAACTGCCCAACCCCAAGCAGTGCGTGTGAAAACAGAACCTGGGACTGCTGATGGATTCTCGGCACAAGAATGGAGGGGACAACAAGGCAGCACGGCGATTTTGAACGCTTGAGTGTGGTAAGAAATATTTTGAATCGTTAACATTCATTGGCCATCATTGAGTAAGCATATGTAAGCATACATAACCAATATTTATATATTTATATATAGCAATTTTCATCCATTTTCATCCCTTTTCCATTTAAGTGGGGTTGGTTTTTGCAAGCAGGGTTGATGAGGCAACATGAGGCAACCCCAATTGCAGATAATTATAGATAATTATAGATATTTAATTGCATTCAATATCCTTTAATCGCATGTCTAACCACTGAAAGTGTTGTATCATGTGGTTGCGTGGTTTTGCATGGACAGTGGCGTGCTACTTCTTTTGCACTACAAAATGGTTCTATTTTTCACTACAAATTGGTTTTCTCTACAAAATGGCTTGGACATGTTGGTACACGCAAAGATGCATTTGTCTGACTGTTTTGTATTGCTTTGTTTGTTTGAGTTGCAGTATACCCGTCAAGAACCGTTCTTGGAACACAGTTGAATCCAAAGGAGTGGGCTGGGGCCCCACTGTCAACAATCGTGAGGCAACGAAGCACGGCCAACTGCCCAACCCCAAGCAGTGCGTGTGAAAACAGAACCTGGGACTGCTGATGGAATCTCGGCGCAAGAATGGAGGGGACAACAAGGCGGCAAGGCGATTTTGAACGCTTCAGTGTAGTAAGAAATATTTTGAATCGTTCACATTCATTGACGATATCATTCAGTAAGCATACATATAAGCATACATAAGCATTTTTTTCTATTGTAGCAATTTTCATCCATTTTCATCCCTTTTCCATCTAAATGGGGTTGGTTTTTCCAAGCAGGGTTGATGAGGCAACATGAGGCAACCCCAATTGCAGATAATTGCAATTCAATATCTTTTAATTGCATGTCTATCCACTGTATCTGTTGTATCATGTTGTTACGTGGTTTTGCATGCACAGTGGCGTGCTACTTCTTTTGCACTACAAAATGGTTCTATTTTTCACTACAAAATGGTTTTCTCTACAAAATGGCTTGGACATGTTTGTACACGCAATATCCTGGCCTCAGTGGATTGCGTTTGCAACGTTTTCACATCAAAGATGGCTTGTTTGTCATGCTGCTTCACTTTTTGGTGGTTGTGGCCTTTTTGATGGGTTTTTGCAGCAGCTCCTATGGGACTGCTGATCTTCGACTACATGTTCCTCGAGGTCTTCGTGGTACAGGACCTCTACGTTGTCTTCTATGTCTTCTTGCTTGGGGTACGGTGCAAGGATCAGAAGATGAAGCGGCCAGGACAGCTTTAAGGCAACGTGCAGCCGCTGCACACGCAGTTGGCCCTTTTGCCGCCAGATGGGATTGGACTTACCAATTCTACGGACTTCCACAGCCTCCCTTGCGTGGCGACTATGATGCCGAAGCTCACAGGGCTGATTCCCCTGTGCCATGGTCTCCTACAAGTGTGAGGTTTAGAGCTTGGCAGAATCAAGATCCCATCGCCATTCTTCAACGACTCACGCAATCCTGGATGGATCTTTCAGATGTACTTCAAGGTGGCAGGTTTTGGCGAATCTATGAAGGACATGGTTCAATTTGACAAAGTCTGGTGTTGAATGAAGGAGCCAGACATTTCTTGGTGATCGAGCAGGCCGAAACCAGAGCTCACCCTGGAGAGGTTGCCATCTTTTTGGAAATTATTTGGAATGGTGATGGTCCACAAGATACTTCCATCACATTTCCATGGTTCCATCCGGTCACATCCACTCCTCATTTGCTACAACGTGCTGGTCTTTTGGATGTTTGTACATTATCCCATTGCTGTGACATCGATGTCAATGGTGCTCATCTACAGGGAGGTGCGGCGCATTTACATTTTGGGGCCTTCGTGAGGATTGAAGTTTTTCCCTGGAGTCCACCCAACAGTGAAGACGAAAGTGAACTTCCAGCTCCCATTGCGGCCATTGCTTCGCCTTCTCAGTCATCTACAACATCCAGCTCTTCTTCGGAGGTTGCATGCAGCACATCTGATTCTTCAGAAGATGCAATTCCTGAAGAATATACACAGGCAGTCCACGTTTTTCGGCCATCAAACCACCGTGGAAGACTTACACACATCCATGCTGTGATTCCGCCAGCCACCAGATCATGGAGAACGTCAGTATATCAAGCATGGCCTGAGTTACGATCTGAGACATGGCAACACTGGGATGTCCATGACTCTATTCGAGCTGACTACCCTTCACAAGACGATGTGATCTTCCGCGTCATCATTGCCCAGGTTGACCTGGCGTTCCCTACATATGTGGTGCCTATGGTGGTTTTACACTGGAGAGATTTCTCTTTCTTTCGAGCAGTTGCGGTACCTCGATTTTCCACGACAAGCCATATATTGGATCAATTTGGTCTGATCCCTTGGTGTGGTGTACAACAAGAGCACTGCATGATGACCCTCAACGGGCATCCGTGGTCCCGCATCCTCTACGAGACACTCAATCACGGGGACTACATCCGCATCACCCCAAGATTTATTCCCAGACAAGGTTTTGACCGCCATCTTGCTGAAATTTTTCAACAAGATGATGAGCTGCATAGATGGCAACATATCGACTCGGTCGGGGCGGCGCGATTAATTGGAGACTCGTCACAAGCGGCTGCACTTATCCCAGGACCTCTCCCATTGCCACGCACCACATCTATGTCTGACTGGTATTGGATCACAATGGCAACTTTCATGTGGGTGGCAACTTTGGGACTTTTGATGCGGCTATGTCCTTGTGAAAAGAGAGCTCCATGTCGGCTGATATGTATCAATGGCAGAAGAAAGATGAGGGGCGTAGGTTTGTTGACTTCATTTGTGATCGTTTGGAATCAACTTCCAAAAGCCAAAAAGAAGTCAAAGTACTTCATTTGGACAAGGCTCTTGTGAAACAGCAGATTATAATTCTTCAACGCGCCAACTGAGCAACGTTCAAAATCCGTATGGCATCCCATGAACTCCTGGTTGGTTCACGGTCCAGGATCCAGAATTTTCATGGCTTGTGAAATAATGCCAGTTAAAACCGGGTATATTTACCTACATAGGATCCATGGAAAATGGTATATTTATGTATATTTTACCTACTTGAATGGTGGATTTCTAGAGTAAATGTAGGTAAATATACCATTTTCCATGGATCCTATGGGTCTCTTCATCATCTTCTCAAGTTCGGTGTGCCAGGATTGTTAGGGAACAAAACATACTATTCCCATACCACTGCCAGTCCAGAATCCCTAAAGATATGGGAATAGTATGAGAAACTTACCATAAAGGGGCTCCATTATTGGGGGTCAGAGAAAATACCCTTGATGTTAAGATCTATTAGGTGGAAAAAANAAGAGATTCTTGGCACATGGATGGAAGGGACAGGGATTGAAAGGAGACAACAGGTCATTATGTAGACCAGTCATTTTGTAGACAAGTCATTTTGTAGACAATTCATTTTGTAGTATGAGAAACTTACCATAAAGGGGCCCCATTATTGGGGGTCAGAGAAAATACCCTTGATGTTAAGATGTATTAGGTTTGGGAATTGATTCACTCCGGCTCTGTGTGCCTCGTGGAAAAATATATAAACCGGCGTTTGTCCGATTTTTTTTGGGCATGTTCTTGGCTTTTGCATGCTTTTGCTGCCTCTCTTGGATCCTGTTGGTTGTTGAATACAAGCTGAGGAAGCGGAACACCGCCACTTGCTCAAACACAAGAAGTGCCTGTGAAGAGATTCTTGGCACATGGATGGAAGGGACAGGGATTGAAAGGAGACAACAGGTCATTATGTAGACCAGTCATTTTGTAGACAAGTCATTTTGTAGACAATTCATTTTGTAGTATGAGAAACTTACCATAAAGGGGCCCCATTATTGGGGGTCAGAGAAAATACCCTTGATGTTAAGATGTATTAGGTTTGGGAATTGATTCACTCCGGCTCTGTGTGCCTCGTGGAAAAATATATAAACCGGCGTTTGTCCGATTTTTTTTGGGCATGTTCTTGGCTTTTGCAGGCTTTTGCTGCCTCTCTTGGATCCTGTTGGTTGTTGAATACAAGCTGAGGAAGCGGAACACCGCCACTTGCTCAAACACAAGAAGTGCCTGTGAAGAGATTCTTGGCACATGGATGGAAGGGACAGGGATTGAAAGGAGACAACAGGTCATTTTGTAGACCAGTCATTTTGTAGACAAGTCATTTTGTAGACAATTCATTTTGAGTCAGAACGGGTTCAATTTCTTCACTGTATGTGAATGTATGTCACCATTCGTATCATGTATCATGATGTATCATGGCACTCTATTCTTTTTGTAGATCTTTGTAGACATTGTAGGCAGTGTGAGTCAACTATGGTGAGGTATGGTGAGGTAATCTTATGTACTGCTCCAGCATGTTTCGTTTGTGGAATGCCGATCCACTGCAGGAAAGGACTGTGAGAGTAAGGGCAAGGACGTACCGAATCCAGACCCAACTTGCTCTGCGTACATTGTTACTTTCCTGCAATCTCCTCATACAGATTTTGGTATATTTTTGTAGGTCTGTTTATGCTTTGCGTCCTTTTACGGTCTTGAATCTCTTTCTATTTTTTACTTTCCATGTTTTTTCCATCGTTTTGATCATGTTTGATCCATTTGCCGTTGGTCTTAGGAAGCTTACGCCAACCACATTGCGGACAATGGCGTTTACCTGGGTTTGCCGGACTTGAACCATATCGCCGGCTTGCATCAGAAGCATCTCTTTTGTCTCTTCAATGAGAAGGACGTGGGAATGCATCTTAAATCAGCGGAGAAGATGATTCGGGAAGGTTTTGGCATCCCACTGGATGGCATAGAAGTTCCTGAACTGGACAGCTCCAACAGTTGGATAGTGATAGGTACTTCCCATACCTTCCAGCCTGTGAAATACCAATCCATCAGCCATTGGATGCCTGGTTGGCACCGGAAACAGCTTGGAGAGGAACGATGGGAACTACTCAAAGCATCCTTGCGCAAACAGATCGTTGAGCAAATGTCTGCCAACAACGCCACTCTTTTGCAAGCTGTGGAGCAAGATGAAGACTTATTGGACTCTTTGCTGGACCAGCAGAAGGAGCTAGAGAGCATGGAGGCCTTTGTTGAGCAAGTTCTAGCCCAAGACATTTTTCCCCAGAATGTGGTGGGCGATGGAAATTGCGGTGCACTGTCACTCTTGGCTTTGCAGGACGGCTGGGAGGTTTGCATGCAGATGGACTCTTTGGCAAGGCTCCCCAAGGCCAACCACAAGCGTGTAATGGCACTTCGCAAGGACAGCTCGTGTGAGCAATATTCCGTGTACAGTTTATCAATGTATATCATCGTATTTGCATGTATTTGCATGTTGCATTCATAACCACTCATTTCCGAATTTATCAAGTTAATAATCGCTTCTAGTTCCTGCTTGTAATTGGAGAGACCATGTCATTTTGTAGACACAACCATTTTGTAGTAGGTAGATGTAGGCATATTCCCGGTACAGCCTTTTTGTAGACCACTTGATGTTTTGCGCTTGATGTTTTGCAGGAGGTTGCGGACTACTGGATTGAATTGAAAGATGACATCTTTATGCAGACTCTGTTCAAAGCTTTCGGAGAAGAGGAGACTGTGATTGAAGCCGTCAAGAAGGCAAGCAGCAAAGAGGCCAACACCAAGATGTCAACGCCAACCAAGACAGCGCAGAAGGCAAAGCCCAGTTTGGATGAAATTTCGCCAGAGAAGGTATCCACATTGCCTCGGCGGGTGCATGATTGCAAGCCAGTGGAGTTTGGCCGGCCGCAGCGAAAGTCCACGCTCCTGGCCAAAGCTGGTGTCCCAGTTCCCACCGACGAGGATGACCCTGTAGCTAGTGCAGAAGCTGATCAAGAAGGCATTGCCATGGGAAATGAACCATTGGTCCCGCCAATCACACGCAAACAGCACCAGAGAACCTGCAAGAAGAAAGTGCTCAGTGAATCCGAGATGAAGATGGCTACTCTTAAAACGTACCTATCTTCTATGGGATGCAATTGGCCAAAATTCCAAGCAATGCACTACAGGCCAGGCTCTGGCGTCGATTGGGGGCAGGTGTCTAATTTTTTTCGTTATGTTTCATTTTGTTTGGGCGGCTAGCCCACTCGGTTTGATTCCTTTGAAGTCATTTTGTAGAGACCACCAGTTTGCCGTACAGTCAATGCTTCTGTTGATTCTCATCCACACTCGAGTGTTGCCATGCTCGTGTTTGAATATGTTAGACTCGTTTGGATTTGTTTTAGTCATTCTGATTCATTTTGATTAATTTTGAAGAATTTGCATGAATGTGCAGCGTTAGCCAGTCCAGCTTGCATCTTGGTGCTGCTTCGTTGCAGGTTCAGTGAGGTGAAGAAAGTAGCTCCATGTGACACAGGAGGTTGGGTGCCAATGCTGCACAGACTGATTGCCAATGAGGATCTTCCGTGCAAGGCCTGCACAAGGCTCCTGGAAGAATGTGGCGTCGAGAGGGAGGCCTTGCAGGCTTTTCTGGATGCTGCTTCCGACAATCATACCACTTCTGATGCAGTTTCAAAAGAGCCTTCTGCCAATTCTCCGCCCGAAGATGCAGAGCAGAGTGAGAAAGAGAAGGTAAAGGATACTATGAGTGGGATGGAGTACGCAAAGTCTATGGATCCAATCATGGTGCTATTGGAGCCAGGGTCATACGGCAAGAAATTTCCTATGCGCTGTACCATTTGCCGCAGCAAAGCGGCTCCTGCAGGAAGAGTCATGGATTTGACCAGCATGAAGTACAAGACTGTCAAGCATTTCGTGGACCGACACACCAGTTGCAGCAAACACCAGTTGGCACTTGCGCAGAAGAAGATGGACTCACCTGGTCCAGAAATTGCCGTGACAGAGTGTCAAGCTTTGCAAGTGAATGACCCTCTCACAGGTGGTCACTTGCATGACTGCAGAGCAGAGTTCGAGCTGTGGACATCAATGGCATTCTTTCAGTTTGCCAAGCATTCGTACTGGCAGGAGCCTGGAGAAGGATGGTTTGTGCGTTCGGTCACTTGCACTAAGGAAGTGGCTGTGGATCCAAAGTGCAAGAGGTCTGTGTGCAACGAGTGCCTGAAGCTCGGATCAAGCAATAGTGTGGTGAGAGTAGTGCTCCGCTTCGTAGAGAAGTACCTGGCAGCAAAGATATTGCATGCAAGGCTATTTCTGGACCGGGAAGCCGTTTCAGACGTGGAGAAAGAGATCGCAGATTCACCTGTTTTCAAGGATGCGAAGAGATTGAAGCAGTTCTTGACCATGAAACTCACTCATTTGCAGATGCTGGTGCGCAAGCAATGGACCAGCACACCAATGCAGTGTATGGAACAGAATGCCACGTACCAGGACTTTCATATGATGATTGTCCGACCCTGCATCAATTGCAACGTGGCATCAGTGCCAGAAGCTTTTGCAGACGTTGTAGCAAGGTGGACGGCATATGTGGCAAGTGGCCGCGCCAGTGACAGCGAAATTTGCAACATCAAAATAGCAAACGCTGCACTGAAGGGTGACCTGGACGAACACCCTGTTCTCCAGGGGTTAGCATTGCAATGCCAGCGGATGCTGGAGAAGCGTCAGCGCAACATCCACACGATGAGAGGACGGAGGGGGCAGCACACGGCCCTCGAAGCAAGCCTCATTGCGGATGCTGGCTGCCGTTTTGCAATGGCAGCTGGAAATTCGAAGCTTGGAAGAGAGCCACTTGGATATTAAGTCACAAAACCATGCAAATCCATGCAAATCCATATATTATATTATAAAAATATATAAAAATATACAAATATATAATTATGCAAAATTGTGTTTCTACAAAAGGACTTGTTCAGCCAAAGACTTTCATTGTGGGTTTTGTTTGTGTTGGGGAGAAGATGGGAGAAGATGGGAGAAGGTTTCTCCAGCTGTGTCCCTCATTTTGTAATGGATTATCCGGGCCTGTTCATTTTGTAGGGTATTGAGTGCCAGACTGTCCCCTTAGATCCCTTTGGATGCACACTGATGCATGCAGATAGGTGTCATTTTGTAGTAGGGAATGTGTTACTGATACTGATACTCGCTGATGCTCATTGATAATCCACATATGTCAGCAGCATTGGTTGGGTGCGCTTGACATTCTTGCCTTTCATAACGGACCTGCATAGGTTCGGTTTGGCAGCTACTTTCAGAACGGTGCTGGATGACCTTCACAGCATGACTTTACCATCCCCCGCGCTATCGTTACTTTGGCCAGATTGTGTGGAGATGAACATACAAATTCTGGATCAGCGATTCAATGTGGTGCCTGAGCAGTCAAAAAGACGCTAGCCTTCAGGTCAGTGGTTTTTATATGTTTTTATAATTTTATATGTTTTTATATGGTTTTGTTTCTGCTGTATTTATTGTATTGTATCAATATACGTATGTTTTCCATGTGCTTTTCTGTTTTCCATTGCTTGTCAACAGTTTTCAATCTTTTTTGAATGAATCATCCTTTCGATTCGTGAGTCGGTTGCAGTCATCTGTTTGGATGCGCATGTGGCAGTACATATGATGTATGTATATGTTTGCATGTATTTGTTGATCTGGTTTCATCAATCAATGTAATTAGGTCATTTTGTAGAGTTGGGCATTCTGTAAGAGGTTCTGCTGTAACAGTTTTTTCTTGTTTGCTCCATGCATTTTGTAGCTGGCCACAAGGAAGACTGTGGTGCGCCTTCGACCACACGTACCTGACCCCGACACTAGCACAGACAGTGTTGCGAAAGACACACGCATTGGTAGGCGGTTCCTGGGAACCAAGCAAAGCAGAACACGCCTTCTTCGACATGGGCAGTGAAGCCTTGGACATCAAGGATGTGCAGCGAGCATCCACGATGTTAGAAATCGTGGTTTGGGATCCTTGTGCTTTGAAGAAAACGCAGCTTTCAGCAGCTGCAATGCCGATGAGCCACGACTTTGGGACTACTGTGCGAGGCTCCAAACAAGCTGGGTGGACCATGCTCGAGATCATGGGCAGTTTCTTCAGCCAATCCAAGGGCATCCTTCTTGGCGTCGTGTTTGACGCTGCAAGTTCTCATGTCCTCATTAGGCGCTGCATCCACGGTCAGTTTCTGGATATTCCAATGACCGCTTTGGCCGAGATCCCGTTCTTCAAGGACCTGAAATATGTGCCGTTGAAGCACAGCCTTCCTCGCCTTCCGATACAGGTTTGCCTTCATGATGACCTGCCGTTCTATGGCTTGGTTGGACCTTGTTGCCTGACAGAAACTTAAGCGTAGAGTGGGGGGGGCTTGAATGTTTTAAGATGTTTTAAGATGTTTTTAAAAATCAATAATGCGTTGATCAATTTCAACATATTTCAACCAATACCAGGCCACGCGGCAAAGAACGCAAGCGGGCAATTGCAGAGCTCGCTGCGTACAATCTTTTGGGGATTGTTCTGGTCAAACATGACCGCAGCCCGAACACACGGGTTACCACCGCAGGCGTACAGCCGGGTGTCGCCTATGAGTGATCGGTTGAATGCGTTGCTTTGCAACCCCTACTTCTTGGTGGAGTCGGCGGCACCTCAGCCCCAGCCATGCAATTTTGTAGATTCGATTTGTATCCATGTCATTCCACGTGCATCGTCCTATGCATTCCTATGCATATCTATATATATATATATTTATATATGCATATATCTTTGAAGAGCCTTGGTTACTTCCACAAATTGCCTGCCCTGAAATGCAAACTCAACCCAACCAAGGATGGACCACTTGCATCGCTTTCAGTGCATTGGGCCCTGAAAGGGGCCACCATCCACAACGTCGTGACGGCGCTCTGCATTGCTCCGTCAATGCACACCAGCCTAAGCCTGATGCATCGTTGCGAAGCAGCTCTTTCAGGATTCTTATGTCTTGATATTTTCAAGATGTTGG
The DNA here is from genome assembly GCA_000507305.1 of Breviolum minutum Mf 1.05b.01. NCBI lineage: Eukaryota > Dinophyceae > Suessiales > Symbiodiniaceae > Breviolum > Breviolum minutum. The sequence continues at coordinate 25,310 of DF243602.1, read as the reverse complement.
CAGACAGATTGACGATTGAAATGAAAATGCCAAAAGGCTCTGCCTTTCTGGCAGGTCAGACATGCCACAATCTGCAGGGAGCCGCATTGGCGATTGTCACAATATGCGTGAGCAAACCAGCCGACTGGTGTCCATGGCGGTTCGGCGCCGGCCGCCTCACGGAGCTGGCAGTGGAGCAGCTGTTTGGCAACTTGCGTTGCCAGTCAAACAACGCACAACTCACCGCTCGTGGGTACTTCCATGCCTCCGCACGCTACCTGATGAAGATGGGTGACCTACTGAGCAGGATGAAGGCGCCACCTCCGGCTCGTGAACCGTGCTTGACAGATGCAGAGTTTCTTGACTTTTTTGCTGGATTTCGCGGAGTTGATCATCTTTTGGGATCGGTCATTTTGTAGAGATTTTGTTTGTGGACCATTTTGTAGATTGCGCGAACCTTCTCTTTGAATCTCTTCAGCATGATTACAAAATGATACAAAATGACACCCCTTAGACAGCTAAGATTTTGTAGAGATAGGTTGTGTTCCCTGAGATTGATAGTAGATAATCGTTTGCTTCAGTCGCATCATTTTGTAGACACATCCATTTTGTAGAAGACCAAGGCCATCTACAAAATGAAAAAAACATTAAAAAAGTTTAAAGTTGACATACTGGATGAATCTGGATGACACTTCCAAACTTGCAGATGCTTTAGGGAATCAGTTTCCCTCCTTATTTTTTCAACATTCCCTCAGCAACATGTTCTGCCCACATCATTGCACATCCTAGGTTCAAAACCTGCTGCGACAATGCGTTGAAGGCATCACTCACCCTTGCCAGCAAATGCTCTGGACTTTCCGAAGACCGTTTGGAGGCCATGTACCGGTCCCTTTGCGCGTCTGACGATTACCTTCTTTCTGCTGATCTTGAAGGTGACGAAGGCATCGATGAAGAGTTAGAGGGTGAAAAGGATGAAAAGGGCAGTGCTGACCAAAAGAATTCTTGCCAAGAATTTCTCAAAGCCATGGCAACTCACAATGATGCCGCCATGATTTTTGGGAGTGACGCTGAGGAGGGCAAGACTGATGATGTGAGCATCAATGCAGATGCAGATCTTGACGGTGTCCCTGACCGAAAGCTGTTGGAGGACTTGCTGCAAGAGAAGAATGCAGCTGAACCGTTTGGCCAGGAGTCAGCGTCCGTTCCTGAGATGCGTGCACAAGGAGATGAGCTACCAAACAGCTTGTTAGAAGCTATGAACTTGCGTGGATGCATGTTCAATGCCTTATTCCGCCTTGCTGTCCGCTTACGCTCCGCGCGTGGTGGTTGTGATCTGGGGTTTGTGCCAAACCCCAGGAACTGCCGAAGGGCAGCGAAGAACCTCAATTGGCTGCAGCACCTGTGCAGCAGATAGATTCAGCAGGTTGGGTCATTGTTGCTCGATACTTTTGGGTTTCAGATCAAGATTCACATATATGTAGATTCACATAGATTCACCAGATCTAAATCAATCTTCATAGATCTTCACCAGTAAAAAATAATGTACAGATATGTATAGATATGTACATTTTTTGCAGTAGACATCAGCGTCATCTCCAGGATAAGCCATTTTGTAGAGATTGAGTCATTGCTGCTCGATACAATTGCCTAATAACACCTAATAACATCCTAATAGCATATAATATCATATAAAAGCACATAATAACGTACATATACATACAATTACATACATTATTTTGATTTATTTTGCAGTGGACGTCTCATTTGAATCTATTTCTGTAGTGTCATCTCCAGGAAAAGTGATTCTGTATGATTCTGTGGTGTCCGGCAGTTGCGAGTCATGACTTTTCAATACTTTTCATGGATGTTGAGGTTCAACAACAGAAGAATCGCAGAGTTGAATGCAGAGAGGGATGATCCTGTCTACAGAGGGAGGGCAAGCAGGTTACAGAAGTGGAAGGAGTTGGCCGCTCAAGCGCAGGCAGACTTGGAGTTGGGGGTGGCGCCCCCCGAACGACTGATGTATTTTGCCAGCACTTATTTTGTTGCTACTTCCCGTCACTTGCATCTACTTGCAATGTCCTTCTTCACATGTCAACTGTATACAGTATGCAGTATCCAATCTAACCTTTTCATCTTGAAAGGAACTTTGCTTTGTAATTTGACGACATTTTTCATTTCACAAGGCCTGGCAATGTCGTGCTCTTCGCCCGTTCTGGCAAGGGTGGCGGGGTTGAATTGGGCCTGGTGAGCACTGTTTGGAAGGGGGTGAAGCAACCGAAGGCCTTTTCGGGAGAGACCCCGGTAGACTCCTGCTTTGCATTTCGTGTCATTGAGCTCGAAATTCAAGACAAGGACACCTCTCCACCCAGGATTTGGGCTTGCAATGACAGGTCCATGGCGTGGGTTTGCCGGCTCGAAGCATTGATTTCCATATTGGATGTGGAATCATGCGCCTCTACCTGAACATACCTGAACGTATATTGTTTTTTAATTTTTTGAATGTTTTTTAACTCCCCGCCAATAACCACTACAAAATGGCTGGCCACGTGGCTCCTATAAGTCATGGCATATCATTTGTAGTGATGATGCTTGAAAATTTTACGTTTTGAGCCTGCTGGTGAGGATGAAAATACTTGGCAAGTCATTTTGTAGTGGGTGTCAGGTTTTACCCAAGTCATTTTGTAGTAGGTGTATCCTCCTTACTTGATGGGTCTATGAAATGAATCCCCTGTTTCTCTATAAAATGCTGGGTTGGGTGCCTATTCTATAGAGGAATTAGTGCCGCTCACTAAAACCCTGATTTTCATGTAAGTAGGTTTTTCATTTTATAATCTGTTCCAAAACACAAATCCCTTAGGAACATCAGTATTTCTGTTCCTAAACCGCCCTTCCAAAACACAAATGCCTTAGGAACATCAGTATTTCTATTCCTAAACCGCCCTTCTGTAAGTAGGTTTTTCTTTTTGTTTGACATGTTTTCAAATGTTTCTATAGATGTTTATGTTTCTTTCCAGGATCTGTTGGTGTTGCATTGGTAAGTTGTTTGGGCGTGTCATTTTGTAAGAGATGTCATTTTGTAGTGCACTCTTTATTGCCAAGGCCGACATCCAGTGAACAACCGCGATGACACCGTTGTGCATCTCACAGAGGCAAGTGCATTGGCTTTGGAAAAGGTTGGTTCCTTGGAACTTTGGACAGTGATGCCAACAATGGTGCGTGGGGCCAAGCCTGACATGGGCGGGCCGGGACCTGCCTTGCCAGCAACAACAGTGAAAGTGACTCACAAGACAGCTAGGAGATTTCAATGCAAAAAAAGACAAAAGGCAGAATCCAAGAATGTGAATGAAGTGAAGAAACGCATTGACAAGAAAGAAGGCGTTCGGAAGAAGCGCGCCAAGAAGGTGGAGGATGGGACAGTCGACAACACAGTCCTTGATGCGCAAAGCTACCGGCGCACTGCTAATGGCCGCGACATGATCATGAAACGGATGCAGGAGCTGCTCAAGATGGACAGCAAGGCCTTCCCGCAGCATCCGATTTTCGATGTCAATGGCTGTTGCAGGATGAAATTGCAGGGCGCAGACAGCTTCAAGTGGGAGCAAATTCGTGATGGTACCCCTTCTTGTCTGGATACTTTGCCCTTTGGTTCTGTTACTGTTTAGCTTGTTTTTTTTTATTTTGGGAAGCACTTTCATCGGCGCGTCAAGTCAACGGTGAGGCATGGTTAGGCCATTGTAGACTCATGAATGGTCATCATAGCTTTAAGCATGCAATTGTTTCAGCCGCTCGTGAATTTACGTTCCTGAAATCATGTTGACTCAGAATTGCAAAAGTCTAAGGAAGTCATTTTGTAGAGGTAGTCATTTTGTAACTGCAAACCGAGAGACTTCTTTTCTGAATATTTTGGCCTTTGGTTCTGTTTAGCCTGAATTTTTCTATATTTTGGGGAGCACTCAACAATACTCATCATAGCTTTAAGCATGCAATTGTTTCCCTCCTCGTGAATTTCAGTTCCTAAAATCATGTTAACTCAGCATTGCAGAAGTCTAAGGAAGTCATTTTGTAGAGGTTGTCATTTTGTAACTGCAAACCAAGAGACATGAGACAGTATGAGACNATATAGGTTTATATATACTTATCTTTTTCATGTTTTTATCGATCGCTCGGATTGCTCAGGTTTCGCACAGTGAGGAACCCTCAAGCTTATGGTGAAGCCGTGCATGCATTGCTCGAAGATGCGGCGAAGGGTTTGACGGAGACAAAGCCCGTGCGGCAGAGGTGGTTGCGACTTCTGAAAGAGGTCATCACCTTCTTGCAGGCGTCATGAGTTTTTTGAAAGCCAAGATCATTTATCAATAAATTTTTGATCCCTGTGTGTTGCTCGAAAATAAAATCAGGTTAGTGAGTCCCCCAAAAAAATCTTGGCCTGGTCATTTTGTAGTGAACACGAATGTACAGTTCCTGTAGGCCGAAGACGATAGTCCGTTGAAGTCTTGTGTGTGTGTGTGCGTGATGCGTTTGAGGATTTTGAGGATATCGTGAGATATGAAGGTGATTTGATTTTTTTTGATGACCTCAGACTGTGAAACTTTTTTTTGGTGTGCACATACTGGCACCGGGAGATCAATCTTGGGGATTGATGGGGATGCCTCACAATTCCTTAGACATGACATCGGATATCGGGCTCACCCAGAAAAAAAATCTGTGCCCTGTGCTTGAGGACTTGACGAAAAACTTGTCACAATCTGGTGGGGGTGTGGGAACACTACATTTTGACTGGACTTGGATGAGGTAGTTTGTTTCAAGAGCATAAAGATCAGATCAAGATAATCTTAAGCATAAACAGGCAAGTATATGCATGTATAGACATGTGTCTGAACACACCATTTTGTAGGATATGGCTTGGAAGTAAAAATGGTATATAATCCAGGGGTTCTTTCTGGGGCAGGTCTTGTTTGCAATTTTTGGAACATTCCAATAATGCCATTTTGTAGTAATTTGATTCTTGGTCATCTTTGTTTTGGACATTGCTTTTGGATGGTTTGGGATGAAGTTGTGTTTCTCTAGACAAGCCATTTTGTAAGGCCTAAACTTTTTGGATCAGTAATTATCAATATTTTGCATAATTGAAATAAAGACGAAAACATCATTTTGTAGAGAGTCTCGCCGTTTTGTATTACAAAATGCCCTGCCTGACGCCACCCTGGTAATATCACAGGGGATGTTTTTTTTTAATACCCAGAGCCCCAATGACCTCTATTTTTGAAGGTCAATCCCCCCACAAAACAAGGCCTGTTTCCATCAAAGGAGGTAGGTATCCATCTTCGAGATATTCCCGTTCTCAAAGTTTTATTTGGAGACGTAACGTTGGAAAAATCTCCAAATTGCATGAGATTCTCAGGGGTACCCACCCAAAATGCCACCCTCCCCCCCCAAGAAATAAGGCTCTATTAGTTGGCCATATTAAGGGACAATGGTGCCTATAATACTCCATGAATAAGGCCGGCTAGGCATTGGTACCCGACCCCTTCCAAAGTTCCCCCCCCCCCCCCCGAGCGGTTCCCTCCCTGCGGATGAAGCTTCCCAAAAATCTTGGGAGGATATCTGGCGGTGGTGCTGAAACATCCTGGTTTGACTGTCACCTTGGGTGACGCATGATACACGAAATCAAATTGGATGTTTCCACGAGGTCGGGCATATTTTTTTGGAGTTTTTTTTTGTTTTTCGGTACTTGAAGTGTTTTTTTTTGAAAGGAAAGGGGGTGGTTATCTGTGATGGGAAATGGCGATACAGCTACTACTTGGTTATAGTCACGATTATAACTTTTACTTTACCTTCAGCATTGTCATCATCATCATCATCATCATCATCATCATCATCATCGTGATCATCGTGATCTTTATCATAACCAGCACCATGTGCGGCGCATTGGTTGGCAACGACAGGATGGTGCACTAGATGTGAGAACATAGGTTTTGTCTGTTCTGCAGTGTCTAAGGCTTTTGGAACAGGGATTATATACTACCCACCCCATTTAGTGGGGATCCAACAGGTCTAAGATGTATGCTTATTCTTGAAGGATTTTCTCATCGATTTGGAATGACGAATGACCCGGCTTTGTTTCATCCCACCGAAACTACCGAATCATCCTGCAAATGGACGATCAGTTTTGATCGAAGGGAAACTTTCTGCAGTGCGGCCCTGGACAAACTTTATTTGGGTGTTTCCGAAAATTAGGGGTACCCCAAAATGGATGGTTTATAATGGAAACGCCTATTAAGATGGATGATTTGGGGGTACCACTATTTTTGGAAACATCCATATACTAATTATGACTTTTTGGCAAACATACCAACCAGTCAGAGATTTCCCGAAACTTCATCCTTCTTCAAAATGTCGCATTCTCACAGGATCAATGTATATTTACCTACGGTCGGGTGACTTTTATGGTAAATGTCGGTAAGATGTACCATACATTAACCCTATGGGATTCAGGTTTTAGGGGATCCTTGGGATTTTCCTGAAACTTCGAATGCCCCGCAGATTCCGGATGTGGACGTCATGACGGAAAGCCAGTTCGTTTGGCGTGGAAGTTTTTGCAGTCGGGGCAAAAGGCTCAGATTTTCCGCGAGGATTCGGGGCTGCTGTACCTTCTGGGAATTTTGTTATGGAACCTAAATACTTTGCGTTTCGTTTCGGTGATGAAGAACACCCCCACCCCTTCATCCTCTGACGTTCGGTGAGCCAGGGAAATCCTAGGACCTACCTGGATATCGACCTATCCGGGCCTTCACCAAAACCGGTGACTCCAGGGTTTTTGGGCGCCATTTTTCTACGGGTCCAAAAGTTCGTTTGAAGTGTTTTCTGGCAGAAATTGTGTGAAGAAATCCATGTCATTTTACTGGAATTACTGTAAACAAGGGAAGGCCTTACACATCGGAGCATCCTTGCATGTTTTTGTTCAATTTATACAAGATACACCCGAAACTGTTATTTTACGAGTTTATGAGGAAACACTGTCATTGGTGTCACGGTGGCACTGATAAATTGTACATGCATAGTTTACTGACGTTCATGAGCTCGCATTACTGTTTAGGATAGTTTTTTAACATACCATGGGAACCCAAAACCTTCATTTTTAGGGGTTATAGCCCATATATTGGGGGGTTTAAAACCTTCATTTTTCATGGTTTTGGGGTCCAAGGGTAGATACTAAACAAGATGATTTGGAAAGGAGAGTCAATATTTTCACAAGTTGTACTCAAACTTCCTCTTGGCTGTAACTAATTATAAGGTACCATTCAAACAGTATACAAATGAATTATGACGTCCTGGCCTAAACAAAAGGTCCATCTCCCGTTGTGAGGGATTACAACTGGGATGTTTCGACGGAAGTTAGGATCAAAGGTCAGTATATCAATGGGTTAAAAACTCCACGATATCCCATTTTTAAGTAGGTTGTAAGGACATTTACAAACCATTTCGTAACTTCCTGGGACATCCAAGTACCCAAAAAAAAACAAGGAAATTGAGGTTGGTAAGATTTCTTTTTGAATTTCACTCAGCTTCAAAAGGACTTTTTCAGGTTTTTGTAAGAGGTGTATTTACATTAATAGAAAAACAAGATGGCACAGATGTCTACGAGCCTTTCCTAAACTACCTTTTGGTATTTGTGCCTTCTACTTTGACCTGAAAGTATATAATCACCATAATTGGCAGCATATATCGAGTATATGAACCAGCTAGATATTGCCTTCTTGGAGGATCGCCCCATTTAGTAAGTAGTTAGTGACCCCCATTTACAAGCAATGGAAAGGCCATTTGGAAGAGGAACAACCCCACTTTGGGGACTTACGATCACCATGGTTATTAACCACTTACTGGGATGATCCTTCAAGTAGGTGGTTATATAATCCTACCACTGAGTACCAGAACCAGAATAATCTATTGACAGGTAAATGCTATGCAGCCCAGGAATTGATGAATTGATTGTCATTAAAAAACTGCGGCAAAACGCGGCCCCGGAACTCCTTGCAACCAGATGAAAACCCAAATTCCGTTCTCTGGAACGGGGAGGGTCGTTGCGAGGGACATGGCTACTAGCTGCTAGAAAGTATATTAGCAACTAGGCAAATTTGTCATATTCTCAGCTGATGATTGGGGTGTCCAATCACCTCCGAAACGATGCTTTGGGTTCCACTACCATTCTCAGTTTCGGTGAGCCAGGATCCCTACTTGGAGGATCACCCCACAGTAGTTAGGATCACCGCCATTTAGGCCATTTGGAAGGGGAACAACCCCACTTAGGGCTATTCCCCGGTTATCAACCACTTACACGTCATGGGATGATCCTCCAAGTAGGGTGCATAAGTTGCATCAAGATTGTCATTTTTTACAAGAGCCTCAGTCTCAAAATGGTATAGAGATTCGTCCATTTTCCGGCTCTGGATTTTTTGATCCCTAAGGATCCAGATATGTCCGGATGGAGTCCGGGATTTCCCCAGAAACCAAATCCTATGACCTGGGGAATGGGATGTTTCGACCATCAAATCCTACTCGAATTGGGGAGGGTCTGGATAAAAAAGGGTATTGAAACTGAGACATCAATCGCGGCGTGCACTTTTCTCAAGATGTCCCTCGTTGCTGGTCTTTGACGGCTATTTTTTTATTGCAACTGGGTAGACACAGCCCAGTTTGGAACAGCGAGTTGTGCTGAAGGTGACACTGCAGATATTGAAGACACGCTGTACCCACAATGCATTAAGCATCATTCAACACTAGGTGGTGGTTTCAAATATTTTTTCTTTTCACCCCCGCCTGGGGAAATGATCCATTCTGACAAATATTTGTCAAACGGGTGGTTCCACCACCACCTAGGCATCAACACTCTTACTTCAGCTATAATCACTACGGATTTGTTGTTATCTTTTTGAGGTTTCTGTACCGACTCGTTTCTACTTTTGGGAGACGTTTCTTGTTCAATCTTTCTTTACTTTCTTACCACGGAAAATCATGTGACACATATGGGCTAGAGAAAAAAAGCATAAAAAAGCACTGACATACATTTGAATCGTATCTAAAGTTGATTGATCACTTCAGTGCGGTTCACATATACCTTGCTGGGAACTAACATATACCTTTTTATTTTTCCTTTTGCATGGGGATATGTTATTCTTGTTGGAGGTCACCCCTCTATTCGTTTTTGTTTAGTGGATAATTTGTTACTTTCTCCCATGGTAAATCACCTTTAAACTTTAAACCACCATTTCGTGCCAGTAGGTTTTCTTGTTTTCCAACCACCAAACAAGCAAATCCTAGGTGGAATCAATGTAGTCATTAATTTTTTTCTCGAAATTTGGGGAAGATTCCGAAGTCGTATTTTTTAAACTGTGTGGTTGAGCCGCCATCTAGTATTAGTTGCTACCCCACATGAAACCAGCATTTGGGTACAGCAATATTTGTAGTTTTGCATGAATGTGTCTCAAACATTTGTTGATAATTCCAGCAGTTCCACGTTAGAAGTGTGTCATTCCGGATGTGTTTTTGGGGGGTAACCCAGTATTCAAATACACATGACATACCAGTCATCTCAAGCCATATTTTATTCCCCGAATGACAGGATGCTTTGGAAAACTATATGTCTTCCATAGAACAATTCAGTCGGGGCAGAACCTCTGGGCCAAAGAAGAAGGCTGCAAAAAGAAAACAGCTAAACATACGCCAAAATAGGAAACCATGCAGAATAGTTCAACTGCAAACGCAATGCCAACAAAATCAAACTCAAAGGTCTTACGCATATTATCGCATATTGTCGTTTTGCATGTATGCGCATTCGTTTTGCACTTTCTTATACAACATGTGTAAAACACACATGTGCAAACAATATGTCAGAAAGTGTAGGAAGCATTTAGGCAAAGTCTTAGAAAGGTAATTTATGAAACGGTACCGGAGGTACCAGCTTCGAAAAATTCCTGTCGCAAATTCCACAGATATGTGATATTTTGTTTCACTGGTTGTTTATCATCGCCTTGAAGGCTGAAAAAGAACTGCCAGTCACCACAGCAACAGCCAACAAATTTTATCTACATTTTGAGTTTGCTCCTGGACTGTGTTTAACAGGGTTTGCAGACTCAATTTGACGAAGGCGAAAGGCATGCAGCATGTGCGTTTGTTTGGATTACACAGCTTGACATGATGTTTTTTTCTTTAGAATCAAGCTTGGCAAATCCAGGGGGGGATCTTTTAGAACACTTCTTCAACTGTGATGCTGATATTCATAGTGCATGATGTATTTGATACTGATACTCATGTTAAATGGAAAAAACAAGACATGTTTGCGTTGAGCTTATTGTTGCAGTGGAAGTATCCAATGCATTCCAAACCGATAGTTGGCGGTTAATGAGGACGGTCAACATTGATCCCTAGCGATTCAGATTGGTGGTTGATTCAGTTGCCTGGAGCCAAGGTGTTTTCATCGACACCACGGGTCAACTACCAACCAACCTTGCCATTATGTCTTTACTCAAAATCTTTGGACGAAAAAAACACAAGCCTTTCGTTTTCACAAACGGTTTTCCTCCGTCGTTTTCTGCTGAAAGAAACCCCCCTGTTCAACGAATGGGGGGAGGGCGAGCAGTGATTTCTGCCAATTCGATGGGTTTCTGGATAGATTTTAGCCGGACATTTGAACATTGATTTTTGTTGCAAACTTTCATCAACAAAAAGTCAAATGCCCATAGGATCAATGTATGGTATATTTAGCTACATTTACCATAAAAGCCACCTAAATGTGGGTAAGCAAAATATACCATACATGGAGCTGCTATAGCCAAGTCATGAAAAAACTCGGGTGTTTCGTTGTTTTTGTTGCTTCCTAACGGAGGTAAATACAAAAACAGATTTCTCCCTAAAACCCCGTTGCTTTTTTTGGTTGTTTCCTGGCTCCAACAAAAAAAGATACGGCGTTTCACCAAAAAGAATATGTTTGGTTGACCTGGTAGCACACCAGTCAACCTTCACCTTTCTAGGTGACCCCCCAGAAATAGCCGGCCTTATGATCAGGGCAGGGCTTATGAAAACTCATTGGTTTCCCTTAATTTTTGGCCTGGCTATTAAACCCTGATTAACTTGATGGGGGTGCGTTAGAGGGGGTAGGTTGACCCGCCATGAAACGACCAATACGTATTCCCGGGAACGAAAAAAACCCAAAATCCCACCGATTTTCGGGAGAAGCCGGAAAGCCTCATTGACTCAATAGTGCCTTATATTGTTAATTAAGGGATATTAGTTCGTTTCCTGGAGGGTAAACTTCTGCAAGAAACTCTTCTTTGGATTTATAAGTTGAATTCTTCACAAAACCGTCTCGAACGCTCAAAAAAGTCATGGTGGAGTTTGGAGAATTCTGGCGTAAGATGATGTGTGCGTGCGTTTTTTTTCAAAACGTCATTCAGCTAATGGCTGATTTTGGGGCCCGGTGGTTTGGATATGTTTGGATTCCTGGGATTCCTTTCTCAACGGGATTGTTACAATCGGGGTACCCGATAACCGAATCCAAAAACCACCAGGCCCCAAATCAGCAATTAATCAATCATCAGTTGACAAAACGACCGACTGGGACCGACGAGGAATCTGGAAACATCGTGACCGAAGCTTTCATCGTCAAGCCTGTGATTGACGCTCTGCATGGGTTGGCCTCGAGAGCCAACATCAAGTCAGTAAGTGGTGTTATCGAAGCTTTAAGTGACGTAAGAAATTGCAAAGAACCCAAAACATGGAGGATAGCTGAAAGATGTTTTTGGTTGATCAATGGAGCAGTATCAAACATTATGCCTGTGGTTGTAGTATGTTGTAGTAAAACTTGTTTTTTTTTGGTTTTTTGTTTGTTGTTGTTGTTGTTGTTGTTGTTGTTGTTGTTGTTGTTGTTGTTGTTGTATCAATAAGAGGCATGCGGTATGAGACGTATATGAGTCTCACCTTAAACCAAGCCGGATCTAATGGGCAGGAATCCTACTTGTTTTTAGCTGGACAGGGATGGTCAAAAACCATACTAATGAAAACTGTTGAGCTTCTTACTGTTGATGGAAGAAATTCTGGCTAAGCAGTTGATATTGAGAATCTCCCATGTTTTCATAGGATTTTTCAAAACGGATGGTGAACGCCGGATTTCTTCCAACAGTATGGACCGCTGAAAACTCACAATCTTTTCAAGGAGGGAAAGTTATTTTTCCAAATCAGCATGTTCGGGGTTCATTCTGGTCAAATTATAGCGACCTCATCCGACCTCACCGCAAAAGGTGGTGAAAAGTAAGGGACATCCCCTTTTTTCAGGGAAATCTAGGTTGGTGAAATATGGATGTTTCCGAAAATAGTGGTACCCCCAAATCATCCATTTTAACAGGGTTCTCCATTATAAACCATCCATTTTGGGGTACCCCTATTTTCGGAAACACCCATATTGTAATTTGGCCAGAATTCATCAAACATCTACCAATATAAGTCGGAGTAACCGTACGATATCAGCTGGCTCTTCGGAAGAAACGTCCACCAGCTGGACATAAGTTGATCCGCCAGAAATTTTCGAGGAAATTGGAAGTCTGCAAAAGGAAGCGTGGAAGCTCCTCCCCCGAAAAAATGATATATCTCCTGAAAATCAATGGTCGGAAGATGAAATTTCCTATTGAAATAGTCCCTTTTTCGGGGGACATGTTAATTTTTGTTGGGGTAATTTCTTTAGAGGCACACTCTGGAAGACCTAGAACTGCACAAAATACGAGACCCTTACCAGATGCCCCATGTATGCCTTTTTTATACTGACAAATGTAAGCGCCACTATTCCAAAATCCCTTAGAGCTTAAAGCTCCCCTCAAAGGCCTGGCGGTTTTTTGAGGACACGAACCTGCGTCATACAGGTTCAATCCCTTCAAATTGGATCCTTCACCCTCGCGAAGGGCCCCTTGTTGTACATGTTCATCCCAGAGATCCCCCCGAAATCACCATCTCTAGGTGATGGCAACTCAAAGATTTTTGGAAGTTTCACCCCGAACCCTGGGGAAATGATCCAATTTGACAATCATATTTTTCAAATGGGTGGCTCAACCACCAACTAGTTTCTGGGATGTTGAATTTGTATAGAAAAGAAAGTCTCTATAGTCCAACCGTCTCATGGGAATTGAGTCACCACAAATCATCATCTACGTAACTTTCTGAGATGATGGATTTACACAAAAAATCAGTGCAAAATAGAGCTCCACAAATGGTTGACCAAATGGGATATCGCCAATAAATAAGGTGTATATTGGGGTTGATTGTTAAGGAGCCCCCAATTTGAAGGGGACCGGATACCACCATTTTCCCTATGAGGTTGACATTGGAGGTCAAAAAATTCAGCACCACTTCCGAACATGCAGTTGCGTCGCTGCGATTCATGGCTAGGCTTGCCTCCAGCCGACAATGGCCAGCGAGATGAAGAAAATCCATGCGATGATAGGAACGCCAATGGCTTACCGGCTTAAACTTTTGGGGATGGACATATTTAGTATACAGGAAAAAATAAGTTCATACTTCGATCTCATGGTCCTTCACATACTCAGCCAAAGGACCATGAAATAGAAGTTTTAACTGTATTTTTCCTACTATAGTGTTTTGAGAAGGATCCTTTCATATGTTGGAAGTAGAAATGATGTACGTAGTACTGACCTTTCCAAAAAAAAACAGGTTCCATAACAAATTTATCACTAAATTACATCGCAGGAAACGTTGGCACGTTGTCGTCGAGGTGGGGGATTGGGCGCTCCTTTTTAGGGAGCCGGCAACGGATTGATTTGGATCCTATGAGGTTTTTGCCGAGATGGAATCCTTTTTTTCCTTCGTGTCATGGATGCTGAAATGCCCGGGAAAACACCATGGTCCCGTCCTCGGGTCGGACGATCTCATTGAAATGGTACTACCGTTTTTTAGGGAAATCAAACAAAATGCTTAAAAGTGTGGTATACCCTCCCGAAAAACTAACAGCAGAAGCCCCTGAAAATCAATAGTTGGAAGATGATCCTTTATTTTTGGGATGGCCTATTTTCCGCGGCTTTGGCTGTTAGTTTCATGACACGTGTCATTTTTTCAAACAAATTTCCTCTAAAAGAGTGCAAATTGTTAGGGTTGGTGTCATATAACCCCCCCGTTTTGGATGATGAGTTGACCCTAGCGGTTTTCATGGATGGTCCCATGTTTCGACGGAAGGTCTATATAATTTATTTTAGGACGCACCTTGCTGGCGGCGCTTTCGTAGATTTTTTGGAAAAGGACACCCCTTTCACAAAGCAGGGGTTCTTTACTAATGTAACTGGGTGGGGGAAAGATCCAATAATGCTTCCAAATGATGCAAATCAACATGTGCAGCCTACTAAATTCAACTTGTTCATTGTATTTTAAATAACCATGAACAGCTCTCGTTGTTTTTGTTGCTTTCTTGCCTGACATGTGCATGACGTGATGGTTTTTGAGAGATCGTTTTGGTGCTTCAGATGTTGATGAGGTGAAAGAAATGGGCGAAAACACGCATCGAAAAAACACTTAAGCCATTGGCAGCAGATGGGAGGGAAGCAATAGATATGAGTCCTTGAAACAATGTTATATTTTTTAATATATTTACAAAAGATATATTTGATGAATTGTTTGGAAATCATAGGCAAGTATATCCTTCTTCTTTGAGAAGTACCATAATGACAATATCATTCAAGGGGAAGCCCCCCTAAAACAGGTGGGTTCTTAAAATAATTCTCCCCATGACACAGTTCACACCCCAGAAATCTAACATAGATACCAACGATTGCCATTGTTTAAGGGAGTTGGGCCTTGTCCAAGGCCTATCATTTTGGGGGGGCCTTGGCGCCGTTAGTTTTCAGTTGGTGGGTTGAGTTTGCAGTTGCTGCGGGTTGAGTTCGGCGACCACTTTTCCCAGACGAAGCGGCGGCATCTCGGCACCCCCTCTCGATTTTTCAACCGTCGGTTGTTGCGCGCTACACGACTCGAACTCGAGAACAGTCGGTCGTGTAGTCTGTAACAACCGCGGTGTGGCAAGGCCCCACATACCCTTTTTGTGCCTCTTGGAAAAACGGAACAAAAAGGGTGTGATCGAGATATTTTTGGTGTAGGGTCTAGAGTCTAAACTCACCATTTTTTTTGATTTCCATACTAACAATAGCGATGCTTTAATGAAACTTATAGTATAGAGGTTTAAATATCGATTGACCCTAACAGCATCAATGAAGGAGACGTATAGAACTTGTGTGCTTTTCACTCTTGTGAGTGACGGGATTTGTTGTGCAAAATTTCCACTCGAAGGAAACCTCGGTCCAGACATCGGTCCTTTTTTTGGAATAATAAGGAATGAAAACCAGTGGAAAAGTTGTAGGACATCATAGTTGTATAGGGATGCTCATTGTTTTTTTTTGGCCGGGGGATTCGGAGTGGTGGTGTCAAAATTGCTTCGATGGCTTGCTGTATGAGCCTATTCTAGGCATTTTTCCATTTGATGAGATGAAGTTTGAAGAGGTGCCTTAGTCGGCAATTGGTTTCTTAGGCCCAACGGCAATCAAATCACGTTTCTTTTTTGGAAAAGTCTCTATTGGTGATGGATATATACAGTATAATTAATATATATATATATATTATATTCATAAATTGTTTTTCCCAGTTGATCCCATTTGCTCCTCTCAATAAACAATTTCACTTATCCTTGCTTGCCATCCCCCCTTTTCCATTCCAGGATTGTGCCGCGCCAAGTACCGAAAAAGCACGTCAAAGTGTTTGCGAGGGAAAAAAAGAACTCAGAACACATGAGCAATGAAGAAATCTCTGGTGGTTGAGGGTATACGGGGGGATTATACTACCCAGTTGCATGGGGAATGTGATAAACTATACTATAAGGATCCCTATCGAACAACCAGTAAGATGGAAAGTAAGAGTTTTTTTTTGTGGCTCACATGTGTTTATATAAACTGTCAGCAATGTTTGATGTGGTGCTTCAGGAAACAACCCCATGTAATTACACATAAATAAATGATGTGGGACCGTCGAATATATTCAGTGTACGATGTTGTATATTGGAATTTGTTCATGCCTTTTTTTGGGGTGTATTACACTATTATTAGTTGATGTTTTATTTAGTAAATCAACTAAATGTAGGCCAAACATAATCTATGTATTATATGGATGTTTCCGAAAAGAGTGGTACCCCCAAATCATCCCAATTTAATAGGGTTTTCCATTATAAACCATCCATTTTGGGGTAACCCTATTTTTGGAAACACCCATATATATATATATACACTGTACATTGATCCAACGGGTATTACTGGTGAATTCCCACGCCCTACGCAGGCCAGCCAGTCAGATACCAGGACGATGTTGTAAGGCCGATTGCGCATGGGATTTGTGGGTTGTGACCCATCTTCCCAGATGCATCCATGGTTGCCTGGTCTATTTACCTACAAAACTGAGTCGTTTTGAGGGGTAAAAGTATAGGTAAATGGTAAATATACCAGTTGCATGGATGCAGTTGGGTATTTATGTTGTTGTTGTTGTTGTTGTTGTTGTTGTTGTTCAGGGATTTCTTGCGGAAAACTTTTCATGTAGTGTGAAGATGTATATTTGCCAAGGCTTTTGCGGGGGGTTGGTGGTGTGAAATAGTGTAACAATAGTTGTTTTTTGAACCCGGGACCCATTCGGTTTTCCCGGGTTCCTTTTTGAACAGAAAAAAAGCATTTTCGCATCAACCTTTGGAATGAATATATCAAAAAGGTTGGATCTATTGGATGTATTACCCTTCAACAAAAATTAGGGATGCCAGCTGTCCTGATGTACTCCTAGTGGTACAACTATATAGGACTAGGAGATGTCGTCTTTTTGTTGTTTTTTGTTTGTCATTTATTAGTTCAATTTTGGACATACCAGGTGTTTGTTGAGGAGATGACATCATATCATGAAATCGAGTAATTTTGATTTTAATTCACCATCCTTCGGGTGATGTGAGTATTTTCGTGAACGAAGCATCTGACGAATTCGTCAAATTCGACGGTCGGGGGAAGGTCCCTTAAATATTGACAGGTTGGATTCAAAAAGGGATGACATCTAAATAGAAGCTGCTGAAAATCACAGTTACCCTCAAACTAAGAGCAGCAATGGAAAATCACCATTTTCAGTAGGAGATGCAGTGTAATTGTATAGAATAGAAGGAAACACAAATACCCAGCCTAAAACCAACATTGATCCAGAAAATGGGCCATCCCCAAAGAGGAAATGTTCTATTCTCCAAACATCAATTTTCAAGGCGTTTGCTGTTAGTTTCACGGAGGGTAATAGCACCTCTTCCAAAAACATCGGTGCCCAAATCAGAGCAAGAAAGAATTCCAGCAACTTCTTGCAGGTTGCGACAAAAAGATACAAAACTAGAAAGAAACACCCTATCAATTCCAACAATCACCTCAAGCTTAATTACAGTATATACTTTGTTTACCAACCTTGTGGTTTTTTGTAGAACCATGTAGGGAACCATCCTGATTCATCCCTTTGTATTAATGGTTAATCCCTTGACCCTTGATGAAGTGTATATTTCCATGTAGGAACACCAAGCCCTTCCATCACTTCGTCACCGTGACTGTTCAGCAGGCACTGGAAGCATTAACGAATCCACCACCTTTCGTTCACGATTTCTCAGAGGATGAGGAGAGTGGATTTCGGAGAACGTGCACCCATGGATCACGGGTTTGAATATACCTTATAGGTAGGCTTAAGTAGTAGGGTTTTGCAAGCCAACAACAAAAACTGGAAAGAACAAAGAAGTTGGTGAAGTTCGTAGCTGCAAATTTGTTGGATTTTACACATGACTCCAAAACAAAACTAGGTGGTTTCGAATATTTTTTTCATTATCATCCATACTTGGTGAAATGATCCAAGTTGATCAATTTGACTAATGTTTTTTCAGATGCCCTAAGAATCACTGGGGTTTGGCTGTGTATAGCAGGGGTTTGGGATCTCCAAATCTCAGTTGTGATGAAACCGTCACGTAATGATGTTTTGCCAATCAGACACTGTTTGTTGTTTCTATGTGGGGGTTTCCTAAAATGGTGGTACCCAACAACTATTGGTTTTCCTGCCAAAAAATGATCATTTTGGGGTGTTTTCGGGGTACCACCTTTTAAGGAAACACCCATGTAGTTGGCCCCACATTGAAATTAAACAAACCCAATTACTGTAGCCCACATTCATTACCCCAGTGGGGTTCCAAATCCTTGCTTATAGTGCCATGGGTTCCTTCTGAGAAAAAAAAAAGTTCGAATTGCCCTCAAGTTGAACAGGATTTCACTGTGCGAAGACTGGAGGTGCAGTGGTGTTTTGGTGGTTCGTGTGTTTAGAAACCAGGTGACACCAGCCAGCAACACGGTGGAAGCACAAAAATTGTCTCTTAGATTTTTGTGGGGCAATCTGATAGTTGGAGGAAGCAAGTCATGTAATGTCAGGGTAAGTCTTGTATGGGAAGTCGATGTCTTTTCAGAGGGTTACTTTCCAAGGGTTCCAAAAAAAAAACATAAAAACACATAAAAACAAATAATGTTTTTTTTTTTAAGTCTTAAGAAAACATAAAACATGATATAACATATAATAGAATAAAACCACTAAGAACCAATAGTGGACATCCCAAACATAACATCACAACTGAGAGTACCATTCATGCAACCCCAAAAAGTTGATCACAACATAACATCTTACTAAGATCAATCAACCACCCCTTATCAAACATGGCAGTTCTGACCCCAAATTATTAGGCAGGGTCAAGGCTTGTTAGGAAAAAGCCAATGCTTTGAGACAGATTCTTGGGAAGGAAAGTTTTGTAGAAATGATTTCTCAAAGATATCATGTTCAGAAAAACATCAACTTATTTATCAAAGTGCGTATCATCCTAGAACCCAAATGGGGCCCCTTGTTTCGATTGAAGTAAAATGGGCTTGTTTTGACGGCTCAAAAATGGAGGTCAGGTGGGTTCTACTCGTAGGAAGATATACTGCCTTGGCTCGACCCCAGCCAGTCCATCATGCCCATTTCTGCTCGAACAATTGAGCACTGAAAACAAGGGCCCCTGGTTGTTTTTAGGGTTTATAAGGGATGACAAACTACCCCCTTATAGGTGGGCACTATAATAAACCATGAAAAAAGGATCCCTATTAAACCAGTATATTGGAAGGTAAGAGGGTTTTCATCCTGGCTCAATTGTTTCAATCCCATCAAGCATTCAATGGGACCGAATCCCATGAAACGGACCGCCAGGTGTGCACCACTTCGCCGAAGCGCCAAAGCGCGAAGGAAAGCTGAGAGGAAAAAAAAGAACTCGGCAGCGGCGTTACGGCGGCTGAAGCGGTCGAAGCGGGTCGTCGGACCGACGCGAACGGAAAAACCCACGCTGGGCGATGTTTAGTGGCGATCGAAACCGGAGGATGACGAGACAAGGGCAAAAAGAAACAACACGGTGGTAGTTGGTGGTGGTGGTGGTGGTGGTGGTGGTGGTGGTGGTGGTGGTGGTGGTGGTCGTGGTGGTGGTCGTGGTCGTGGTCGTGGTCGTGGTCGTGGTCGTTGTCGTGGTCGTGGTCGTGGTCGTGGTAGTGGTCGTGGTCGTGGTCGTGGTCGTGGTCGTGGTCGTGGTCGTGGTCGTGGTAGTGGTCGTGGTCGTGGTAGTGGTAGTGGTAGTGGTGGTGGTGGTGGTAGGCAAGGCCCGGCACAGAAGACATCAATCACATGGCAAGCCTGAAACCAATGGACCGAATGTTTCCATGGCATTCCAGGACCTGCGTTTTTCTTAATGTCCTCATGTAAAGCTGTAGATTTTTCATGGAATTTTATCAGGGGAAAGGTTTGGCCAACCACGGTTTTGAAACAAAGTGGTGAAGCAGTGAAGCAACCAGAGGCCACCAAAATCACTGAAGAGATACTGATACCATCCCTAAAGTTCTCGCTACGTAACCTCCTTGAAATTCCTTGATGTCTGACATTGTCACATCACGTATCGATGCAAACCACACCCGATAAATGATATGTGGTTTGTAGTCGTCCAAAAAAAACGCCGCATTCAAACAAACGCTCGCAGCCAAAAAAAACGCCGGTTTGGAAGACCAAAAAGAGGAAGATGCTACCTGTCTCGTCGCACCTGCCGCTGGTTGTTTGGTTCTTTAGTCGTTGTTTTCTTTGTTTGGTTGGTTGTTTTGTTTTTGCTTTGTTTGTCTGCTTGATTGATTGCTTCTTTGCTTGTTTGTTTGCTTGTTGGTCTTGTTTGCTTGTTTGTTTGGTTGCTTGTTTGTTTAGTTTAGTTTTGCTGTGTTGTCTTGTGTTCTTTTATTCTATGTAATGTTGTGTTGCGTTTATGTTTCTTTGCTTTGTTTATTTTGTTTGTTGTGTCTTATGTGGTGGTGATTTAATTGTCTATTCGTTCCCGGTCATGACGCATGGAGAAATCGATTACTAACTTTACTGACTGCGTATGACTACGTAAAAACTTCGGCAACCATCCTGATACTAAAGATGATATTCCACGCCCACGCTAATCACGTTGATGCTACACCGATGGATCTCGAATCTCGACGCTCCAAGATGTTCGGATCATGCTGACGCTGAGGTACGGTAAGTGTTACGGAGCGTGACCTACGACACCTCTCGTCGAAAAGAGTGATGATAGCGGGGAGGTCTATATAGATTGACATTGCTTTCTCAGGCTTGACTTTCCGGAAAGCCAGAATTTCCTTCTGGAAACGGTCTGAAATGTTGTTGCTCTGGACATCTTCTTCTTTGACTCTGCTACCTCTTTTGTTTGACATCCTATCACTTGTTATCACTTGTTCCATTGTCTCCTTTTTGTGCATGCTTCATTTTTCCCCACTGTTTCCAGCGTTTTTTTGTCCCCAAGTCTTCCAAGCCTTGTTTTTCCGTTGGCGGTTGAACCAACCCAATATATGAAAAAGATCTCCCCAGTGTTCAGGCTGTTCATGGTGAAAATTCCAAAAATGCTTGAAGTTTGACCACCTAGTTGCAACGTTGTGATCCTTCATTAAAACCCGCCCACACGTATGACGTTTCTCTCATGTGAACCAACAGCATGGGAAACCCGAGAAATCGGCGCCTCTCCGGAAAAGTCAACGCTTCCCATGGGTTTCGTAACAACGGTGAAACGCCGTTTAGAAGTTTTAACGCCATCGAAACGTCGCCATTGACGGTTTGCCCATTTTAGGGGCACAGGAATCAATGCGAACATCTCAAATATCCATTTTTGCTGTGGAATTTCCTCACATTTAATCCATGTTATATAGATTTTGACTTGCAGCACCTTGGCATCCTCAACGAAAAGCCAGCAACGGCAACGCTTCTTTCCGAAAGTTGAGGCAACCATGCCATGATAACAAAAAACACCGACTGCAGCAGTATCGAAAGCATTGCAACGTTCGAGCTTTCGCCAAAACAGACCCATGACGCATCCATGGGACTGGTATAGTTCCCTACAGTTGCCATAAACCTTAACCAAATGTAGGTAAACATACCATGCATGGATGGTATGGGAATGTTTTTGTTGGTCACACAGTAACCAAAACTTCAGACGCAAACAGCAGCTGCTTCGACAGAAGCACTAAAAAACAACGACAA
Organism: Breviolum minutum Mf 1.05b.01; assembly: GCA_000507305.1. Lineage (NCBI taxonomy): Eukaryota > Dinophyceae > Suessiales > Symbiodiniaceae > Breviolum > Breviolum minutum. Next base: position 3,653 of record DF243602.1, on the reverse strand, counting down.
CAATGCTAACATCAACAATGCCAATACCAACAAGATCATGAAGCATGAACATTCTCATCACCATCGTCAACATCACCCTCTTAGCCACGTTCATTGGTATTATCATAGTTTTCGATCTGATGAAGAAGATCACGAAGGATCAGTATCATCATCATCATCATCATCATCATCATCATCATCATCATCATCTGATCATCATTTCAGGCTGTCTCCTCTC
>DF243601.1:0-35157 GCA_000507305.1 Breviolum minutum Mf 1.05b.01 | reverse complement strand
CATGTGTAAAGTATGTACCGAAGCAGTCCATTCCGTAGCACTCTGAACACGGGTTACATTAGGTTTGGGCATGTGTAAAGTATGTACCGAGGCAGTCCATTCCGTAGCACTTTGAACACGAATGCTTTCAAGGTGCGAGCATGTGTGAAGTATGTAGCGACATTCAGTGCATTGCGTAGCACTTTTAAACACGAACGCTTTCAAGGTGCGAGCATGTGTGAGGTATGTACCGAGGCAGTGAGGATGGACATGACCCCCGGGTCGAAACACAACGATGAACATGATGAAGCCCAAAAAAAGGTATTTCGTGGGTACGGTTTTCGACCCGGAGGCAAAAACATGTACGCTTACAATGCGAATATCTAAATATGCTACAAACAGTAATATGATAAATGAATGATAAATGATAAACCGTGCGTGTCTTTCAACGGTTCGTTTGCCATAGCAAAAGGAGCAAATCTTCAGTACACATGGTGCGTTTGCTTTTGGAATACCATATATGCATGCCTGCATAACGATTGATGATAACTCTTCCGATTGAAGTGACACGAAAGGACCAACTTTTGCTTGGTATGTTCATCAACTGCAACTTCCTTTGGGTGGGCAACAATGTTCCACCATGAAAGGGAGATCCTAATGCACCTGGAACCAGGAACCACAAAACATCATCTTGAAGCCTTGATTCCAACCAAGTATGTGATAATGTCAACGTAAGTAAGTACTCCCCCAAAAAAACAACATGACAATCGAAAAACAACAATTTGAAGTCAGATGTATCCCCCTATAAAAAAAATGGTGAATTTCCATTGTCATGCTAGTTTTTTTGGGGGTACCAGTTCCTTCACACTGGAGGACTCTTCTCCAAATCGGAGAGTCTCCAACATACTATGCATGCATGGAGCCGCTGTTGAAGCATCGTCCCAAGCTGACTTCTCGTACTCGCCAGGGCCTGCGGGTTCATTCCAGGGATAACAGAGCGACCCGTTTGCACGGTTGCTGTTGTTGCTGTTGTTGTTGTTGTTGTTGCTGCTGCTGCTGTTGTTGCTTGTTGCTGTTGCTGTCATAGTTGTGGTGTGTGGGTGTGTGTGTGTGTGTGTGCTTGCTTGGTTGGTTGGTTGGTTGGTTGCTTGCTTGGTTGTTTGTTTGCCCGCTTGTTAACCGCAGATCAAGCTCCACCACCCTCTTTTTAACGACATTTTCGCCGCCTGGCGTCGTGGAGGCTTCGTATTTAAAGCGTCGCTGGGCACCAAATGCGGGTGACCTTGGCAGGTCATGGCACCCTTGGGGTGAATTGTTGAGATTGGACATTTCAGCCTCCAACTTCCGTAGGCCAAAAAGGGAATAATTTGACAAACCTTTCATGGATGGAATCTGCTCCAAAAATGGTGGTATATAGGTGATACCTAGTACTGTTGATGGCTAGAATCCGGCGAACCACTTGAGGTTGGTAGTTTATACATGTTTATCCCATTAATTTACAGGGTTTTATACATCCCAGGCGTTTCTGTGAGATTTCTGAACCATCAACCGTAGGTACCAGTACTTTCCATTCATATCCTGTTTTCCCTTCATCTTCACCGAGATCTGGATGCCCCATGGCGCCATCCCATGGCTCGTGAGCCCCGCCCGGTTTTGGGCATCCCCCACGGACTGCGACGCTCGTAGCCAAGTAAAGGCACATCTAACTCGTAGCACCCAGGGCCTTGGGGAGTCCGAAGCCATCGAACTTGCGCAGCCCATTTCGGACCATGAAAGGAAAAGTTAACCAACCTTGAGTGTTGCCTATGATATATAAATAATATATGTAATCCCCAAAAGTGTCAAGGTTAGCCATTGGCTGAATGAGATTTTGCGAGTTTCCAAGCTTCTCCTGTTTGAACGGGCATAACTTCACATGTTCTTGTATTTGATTGTTTGATAATTTTTGAAGCCACTAAGAATCTAATCCCCCCACCTAATCGAGAGGATGTATTTTAGGATCCAATCCCGTCCTCATTCGGGTTCATGTCAAAGTACTCTCATTCCTATAGAACACAACCTGGAAAGTTTCCTAGGGACCCTCAAGAGTAGTGGTTGTGTAATACTTGGATGCTCCTGCTTTTTGTGAACTCTTCTCCAGCTCGGCTTTCAAATCTGGGCAATTCATTCGAACGGCTGAAACAAAAAACAATTTGGGACGATTTTCTTACGCTGAAATAAAGTTGCTAGATTTTGCGAAAGTACACGGTAACAAAATATATTCTGCATACTGTATGTTTATAAACTATATTGTACAATATATATATATATAATATATGACATGTGCACTAAATGTCTAACACAACTAAGCACTTTCATATGCAAAACAAAAAGTGTAAGAGTTTACTCAGTGTCAAGGCTGAACTTGGCTGTCTCGACTATACCTTGCCACACACAGTCTCCCAACTTTTGGTCTCCCGAACCCAACTCCGGACCTAAGTGATGGGATCACCAGTTACAAATGGGACTACAACCCGTATAAGCAGGGTGAAATGACCCCAGTTGCCAATGTATTCTCGGTCATTTATAAGGGCCCCATGATTCCATTGATAACTGGATCCGGGGCCCATCTTGTAGGAAGCTTTGGAAAGAAACGCACCTTCATATTTTCCATTATGCTGATTGTCTAATAGGGATCCTTGTAATGGCTTATTATAATCCTCATGTAACTGGGTACCCTTTATATCCGAAACAAACAGGGTTTTATTCATTGCTATTTCATTGCTCATGCTCATATAGATGTCCATGAAAGCATTGAGGGGAGGTTCACCAGGCTACCCTTTTGGGTAATGTCATTCTCATCAAAGGGTCATTGGTGTTTTTCCAAATTTCGTCAGGAAATGGTCGGCTCCTAAATCGCTTACCCTTCATTCATGGCTGAAATCTTGGTGCATCAGTTGAGGTTGGAAGTTTATGATCTGTCTCATTACTGCAGGATAGTACACATATGATTATATGTATATTGTATATATCATATAATATTTGTATATAGCTAAAACATTATCCCTGAAACGAACGTAGTCCCTGGTGGTTTTGAAAAGTAACGAACTAGCGTGTGGTTAATCTGCTTAATTCTTCTTTTCCAAAAGCCCCCAGGGAACATGGCCCATGCATAGGTAAGCCCTTCAAGGGCAAAAGTATATATTCTCTTGTCAAAGATCCCTTGAATTTACAGCTTTCATAGCTTTTGGGGTAACAACGTCTATCGCACATAACCAGAAAAAGTTGAAAAAGACCTCAGGTGTTGAGCCAATGAAGAGAAGAAGAAGAAGAAGAAGAACAACTACAACTACAACAATAACAAGAAGAAGAAAAAACAACACCAACAGCAACAGCAACCACCACCACCACCCTCCCCCAACCCAAAAAATGGGCAGGCAGTTTCCCTCCTTCATAAAAAAATAAATTGCTTCACTTCCGAGACACTACCTCGATGTGTTTCGGCCCGTGGTGTTTTGAGACCACTTCCAAAAGGCACCTTTTTTGGGAGGGTTCAACCCCCATTGGGATCCACCACCTAAGGTTATAGGGTGAACCAGCCCTTCATATATTGGGAAATGGTTGGTTGGGTAACCCTAAACATCCCTAAAAACACCTGCCTATTGTGCAGCTGAGTTGTGGGAGGGAGGTCATGATTCTTAACTGATTTTTCAAAGATTGAGATGATGTTTGTTTGAGGCTTGGGGGAGTTCTTGCCAGCAACAAAACATTAAAACAAAACTTTGTTGAACCTGAAAAATCCGAAATCCGAAAGACGGAAATTCCAGGATCTGGTAAACGGATGTAAACGGCACAAAGTCCAAGGTCTCTAATCCCAAAACTCAGATTTGCTTCTGAACCATTTGATCGGCGCCGTGCAACAATTTGGTGATGAAATGCCATGCCCAAAGAACAAACAAACACATCTGGCATACAAAATGCAAATCGCTACAGCTACAAGGTGGGCCGGCCTCTCTCAGTTATAAATGGGGTTTTATAACCCCAGTGACTCATTTAATTTCGGCCATTTTTAGGGGTTGTAAGTCCATTTTACTAAGTGGATCCGGGTCCCACCTTTTCGGTTTCGAAACAACCAAACACCGCACCTGCTTCCCACGACGGGGCCTTAGTTTTTGTTTTTTTTTCGGAAAAAATCTGCGGCTACTCTAGCAAAGCACTGTGACACTTGTTGGAATCTTTCCTTTGAAAACCAAACACCAGCCATTTCACAGGGGGGTTTATGTTGTGGGGGTAGGTTGACCAGCCAAAAAAATAGCATTGAAATTATTTTCACCTTCGCTTTCTTGGAGGAACAAATCTTTGTTTGCCCAAAGCGATCCTGGCTCACCGAAACTGGGAATGGTTTGATGGAAGCTATAGATACTTTTAATGAAGAAAAAAAATGCATGGAAATACAGTACACCCATGAAACCCAAAGCCATGAAGGTTTGGTGGAAGATGATTCTCCTCCTTCAGTTACTACGGTGAATTTGAGGTGAACCAGCCGTCAGTTCATCTTCAGAAGAGGCCTGAATTTCATCAGAAATATTATTGGTGAATCCCGGGATGTTGAAAAAGCATGGAAGGAAACCCCTTTGATATGGGGATTTCCTAAAATGGTGGTACCCAACAACCATGGGTTTTCCTACTAAAAATGATCATTTTGGATCATTTTGGGGTGTTTTGGGGGTACCACCATTTAAGGAAACACCCATATATTGATATCCTGTACGGGTGCATGTACGGAAAAAAAAATACGGAGATGAAGATTTGTCCTCGCAATTTTCTAGTTGGTGGTTGAACCAACCCATCTGAAAAAAAATATTAGTCAAATTGGAAATCTTCCCCAAGTAGGGTGAAAAATAAAAATATTTGAAACCATCACCGAGTTTATGTGATGTGATGTGATCAAGTTTCCCTTTGGAAGGTTCAAAAGATCTCGAGGTTTTCACAGATCACTGAATCACTGTGGTACCCCAAAAACCGTATCCACGAATGTCCGAGAGTATCTACGTTATTCCCCCCCAATAAGGAACCAACCCACTAAGCTGGGCCCCAAGGAACCAACCCACTAAGCTGCGCATTGGATCACGCCAAGGGGATGGTTTTGTTCACTTAGCCAAGTTGTTTTTGCATTCTTCTGAATGACTCTATGATTTGTAGCCATAGGGCTGACCGTCGGCTATTGTTCATCATGTATAATATCCTTCCACTATACCTCTACTGAGGTCATATGGCGAAACATCAGGGATCATCCTGAGATCCTGATTTGAATGTCTTTATGCGAAGTGGCAAGTCATTGTGTGAAAATTCCTTTCAACCCACAATCACTATAAGCTCCTGCAAGTACGAGACCCCTAAAAGCATAGTACGTCCTGAAATTTTGGATTAGAACAATATTATTGGGAACTTAGTATCGGCTTTCCGCTGAAGAGTCATCCCTGAATTTTCGTCATGTTTTCACCTCTTTCAAAAACATACAACTTCCTTGTAAATCGGAAATGAACGTGGTGACATTGCTTGGGGTCTACTAATACAATCCTATATATCCTATATATCAAATATAGTATTTCACAAATTCCTTCCACTACGTCGTTCGCCACAATCCTCGGAACATCTTGTGGAAATTAAAAAAAACATCGCGAAAGTAGCCGTAAAGTTCCCACAACAAAAGGGCAGTCGACCAACACCTTATGAATCAATGTTACACGAACACCCTGCAAGTTTAACAACTCGCCCCTGAAACATGCTATCTATGAAGACGATTCGGCTTCCCTTTTTTTCGGTTTCGGCCTATTTTTTCGTTTCGGGGCGAACCGTTAAACGCCCAACAACTTCCACACGGCGACCGCCAGGTTGCGTTGATTGGGCAAACCCTTCGGGGGCAAAGGTGGCAGGGCCTGGACCTGTGGAGCAACAAGGTTTCAAGATTCAAAATGCCACTTTTTTTGTTTCGTTGGTGGTTGAACCAACCCGTTTGAAAAATATTAGTGAAATTGGATCATCTTCCCCAAGTAGTAGGGGTGAAAATATTAAATATTTGAAACCACCACCTAGTTTTTGTTCCATCCCATGAACGTGCATGAGGATTCTAATTTCATGAATCAAACTCCAAGTAGTGTTTTGTCGACACATTTGTGTTCTACTTAGCGCAAACTACAGTAGAAGGTATGGGGGAGTTCATCCCTCTATACATAAAAACCAAACAACGGGGTTGTTGCTACATTCATTTTTTACCTCAGATGTTGGGATTCAGCGAAGGATTGAGTTGGATGGTGATTGATGAGGGATGATGATGAAAAAATATTGCAATGGTAAACAAAAACTGATTCAACGCAAACTATAATGATGAATATTAACAAACCATATGCAAGGTAAAACAACTGATTCACAGGAATTATATAGTAACCAAATGTAATTGTAAACATTCCAATGTGTGGAAATGCATGAAAGTAACTATGATAATAAGCATCATCATGATCATCATGAGTCATGACGAGCGAGCAGTGATGATGAGGTTGCAATAATATGTTTTTAAATTCTTCGGAAGACTTCTACGTTCCTTTCTGACATCCCCCATCTTTAGCTGCCTTCTTGCTGGGCTTCTCCAGTGCGACGCACGGTGCCTGAAAATCACCACTTAGTTTCTCCATTTTCATGGCTTGCACCATGGAATGGATTGACACTTGTCCAAACATGCCGTAAATCCATCTAAATTTGGTTGATGATTTCTCCAAGAGAACTCAAGTCTTAGTCAAAGTAGCTTCATAAAATGTCCTACTTACAGCAGCTCCGCTCGTCTTATGGTTTCGATCAATGATTTCTGATAAGATGTTGGTAGTGTCTAGTTTAGGACAGTCACGATTTTGAAACATCCTGGTATCTCACTAAACCTCTCAATTTGGGCTTCAATCTCTACAAATTGAACTGCAGGTTTCAACCCAAATAATTGGCAGCCTCCATACATGGCGCTGTCGAAGCACTGGAGTGTTCGGGTATACCAGCTAGTGGCTTCAACCGAATTAAAACATGTTGCTCAACAATGAGAACAAAAACCTTTTCAACTACTAAAAAAGATACGAAACGGAACCATACACTGAGAAACGACACATCAGGGGCTACATGAACCAAACACTTCTCCGCCTGTTTATGATCCCTATGGGGAAGCAATCTACAATAGTCATCGTAGTCTACAGGAAACACTTTCTCACTTGGCCTTACTCTCAATTCCATGAATCGACTGCTAAACCCATCTAACATCATCGGAATCGACGTTTCATAAGCATCTGACATCATCGGAATCGACGTGTCATAAACATTCATAAACCAGGTGCTGGCTTGAACTGAATTGAACAAGTATTTGCAAGTCAAATTGGATTACCCCTCCCTATTCGGCCCCCCCCGGTGTTTGCTTTTATGTTGCCGTCATTTGTAGATCAACTCAAAAGTCGAAATTGTTTTTCTCAGTTATCCTCAAGATCATGGGAATCTAAGGGGCCCCCTCAAGCCTGGGGTGAGTGGCATGCACTGGGGGGTACCCTTAACTTCCCACGACACAAAATGGTTCCTCCCCCAACGCCTGAAGCGAAAACAGAACTTGGTGGAAAGACTTTGCCAAAAGTTCGATGCCTTCGGCACCCACGACGTAGCCGAGAAACACATCAACAAATGACATATATATGTTTTTGTTTGAAATAACGAAGTGCTTGAAATTGTTTGCTTTTAAAAAAACCTATTTCCAACTAACATGTGCAAAAAAACAACCAAACATCTGTATGTACATGCAAATGCCAACATGGAATGCCCGGAAACACTTTTAGTCAATGGTGATATTGATGTATTTGACCACGATTTTCGAATGTTGTGTAGTCTGCCACCAAAACTTGACGTATAAGTGAACAATAGTGTACAAATGAAATCAAAACATTGAACACCTTTCATTTTGCAATCAAAAATTAGACGTCAGTGGATGATATATTGTCATGAAAAAAAACAAAAAACTTCCCCCAAACCTTTTGTTTGTTTTCCATTTTCCAAAAAACAAACAATAACAATAACAATAACAACATCATTTTCCGAATCACATAACCCAACCTCATCTGAAAATGTGTTGATACAACAGCATTCCCGGGTTGGTACCTTCGCACTGGGATTTGTGTAGAGTCCGTGCCAATCCAAATGCACACCTGTCGGGTCTTTTTCATTTCATCCTGCGAAGAGTTCAACAAATTGGTGAATCTGAATTATGTGATACCGTACTCAAACTGGAACTTTTAGTGGGCTCCAGGTTCCAGTGTTTTTTGAAATCCATGTAGCAGAACTCGGCACATTTCAAGGGCTGCATTGGGCACATGCCCGGGCACTCAGTGTGGCAAATTGTCATGTCTCTGCATCTGCCTTGATGGGACCCAAGGAACTTATCAGAAAACATGTAAAAACAAAGGGCAATCAAGTCAATCGTAAGGTGTCCATGCTAAATTGTGCCCGTGTTCCCCTTCTCAAGTGATTTGTTGTTTGCTTTGTGTGGCGGTGAACTAAAATTGACCTCCGAAAAAATGTGTTCCATGCAGCTTTGAATCTATGTAATGGAAACCACATGTAGCATTGCAAACCCAGGAATGAATTTCGTCTGCAAATTTTTGGGCAATTCCCAAAAGAACTGCCTAGTGCGACAATTGGTTCCCCGTTTTTCTTGCGACCTCCTGCACTCCAAGTGCACAAAGAAGCCCCACAGAGAAACATGTTGAGTCGATTTTGGCATTCCGTATTCTTACGAACCAGGCTTGTTGGCTGGAAAACTGGCACCATCTGCAAAACTTTCAGATTGTAGCCGCAAGCCAGGTAACATGCTTGTTCTCCGAGAAGAAATAGGTAACGCGTATTGTTCAGAACGAAACACATATGGCTATCCTTCTTGCATGGCCCCGATTCCTCGCCTTTTCCTGCGACATTGAAGGGATTGATTCTCCAGCTGAAGACAGAAGGCCTTGGCCGTTTTAGAGAAGACGGCGGGAACAAAGCATTACAAAGTCAATTTAAGAGCGCAGTCCCAACACGGCACCATTGTCACTTGCGCCCACCAAAATGGCTCACTTGCGCCCACATCAACCAGGACTGGGGACTTATACATGGATATGTTCGAAGCCGTTTCCTCAAAACACGCCAGAGCGTCAATACTCTGGCTTCCTTTCCATGGAAGTTGGTGGGCCTGCGCCATGGTCTGTGCCTACTAGCCACTGCTTGATCATCATGACAACACATGCAAATGCTTAGGGAGGTCGGAAGCATCGGTATACAACTGCCGGAATGCGCCGACTGCATTGCGCCTAAAGCAACCAAAAGCCTGCCTTGGCATCCTGTTCTTTTATGCGCTTTTTTTAACCTTACTTGAACAAAAAGCAGCTAGTTGGGGTGATCTTGTCCAAGGAGAAAAGATAGGAATCCTATGGAATCTTGGAGAACATGCAAAATTGGCTCAATATTGTGACTTCTGTTTGGGCATTTACAGGTGAAATTTAAGAGGTGCGGTTTCAAGGGCCGGCCCAACGAAGAAGGGCCGGCCCCAAATAGACACCAGCCAAATAGGCACAAGGCCAGGGAGCGAAAAAAGCGTCAAACTAACATGCTGTTGATGGAAGAAATCCTGCACCAGTTGAAATGGAAACTATACCAGTTGTTCAAAGGGTTTGATATATCTCAACTGGTGCAGGATTTCGTCCATCAACAATAGCTCCTGAGAATGGGTGGTTGGAATATTAGTTTCCTTTTGGGGCCCGGCCTATTTTCAGAGCTTCTGCGGTTCGTTTCAGGGAGTGTTTTTTCCCTCTGTCAAGATTGCTGGCTGGAATATCCCCATGTTCAATTGGAAATACATCTTCAAATTGGGTGCATTTTCCAGCCAGCTATCTTAACGTGCAGCGTAAAACGTTTTCTTAAAATACACTCCTAAGGTTTAGACCTGAAAATGCCTGGAAATTTGGAAAACATTTGGGGAAAGCCACCAGTATTGGCATTCTAAACTTCAGGGTATTTTTAGGTTTTTTCCGCCGTCGCGGAAACAATGTGATCGGCTGAAACCTGAAACATCCCTTAAAAAAGCTGAAAAACCTTGAAGAGGAAATTATCCACTTAAACAAGCACCATCTGTATTTTTTAAATGTGCTTTCACTTCAAGGACATTTAGCTCTTAGAAGATCACAATATTTTTCATAGTTCTCTTCGCCGGAAGCACATGTTTTTGGGTGATAAGAGACGTCATCTTCCCATCAACATCTATGGTTAACACCTTCGTTAAAAAAAAACATGTTAGTTTTACATCTATGCAGTGCTGAAAAAACTATGTTGTTTTTTTTTCCGGAAAAATGCCTATGTTCCAAATTAAGATTATACCCAACAAGGCATGCATCTTAAGGCATGGTATCTTATACAGCAAAATGGCGACCAGGGCTTCCAAGGATTGGCACGGCCGTTATTTTGGTGATTTTTCAAAATTGTTTTTTGGACAAAGGGACCTTCCATTCAAAATGGATTACAATCCTGGGTAGAATATAAATATATACATATGTATATAGGTATATACATTGATATGTATATATCATATATTATCTATACAAGTATTTACATGAATATGTATAAATATAATATCAATATGTACACATGACATGAAAACTACATGTAATACAATTAATACACCTATAACATATGTATGTATGTATGCAATCTAAAGAAAAATACATCACTTTGCACCTTATCTACTCGACCTTTGTATTGTGACTGCAAACAATTTAGGCCTTACATGGCACCATGAAAGCAAAGCAACACAACTTCAAAGATGTGTGCAATCTCTGGAACTTCTATGTTGGTTGGAGATTATACTGCGTAATCATCGAAGCAATGAAAACATCCTGAAACAAAGATACTGCCGCCAGAAACAAAGTTGTGATGCAATAATAAAACTACAGGACAGCTTTTCAGAACTAGGTGAACCAATGCATACCTAAGGTGCCATAGACTGCAAAGTGTTGTTAGCATCAAATGTGTTAAAATCCGCATTGGCCTGCCTCTGCGATTACCTTAAATATATCATGGGGACGTGGATGAGTGCAACACTGGAATAACAAACACATCGAACCAATTTGTGTCACCATTCGTCCGATGATCCACAATTTCGTGTTTGTTCTTTTCTTCATGGGTTCCACTACAGCAGACAAGTCTTTCTGGCCACAAATAAAACTGGCCACAGAGCCTTTAATTTCAATAAAAACAACTAAAGACTAAAAGGGAAATGGCATACTAGAACAACACATTACTAGTTGGTGGATTCAACCCATTTGAAAAAATATCCGTCACATTGGATCATCTCCCCAGGTAGCGGTAAAAATCAAACATGTTTCAAACCTCCACCTAGATTACTTAAAAAACTTTTTGGGGGGGGGGCTAGTTTCATGCTTGCTGCAAAAATCCTGAACCCAAAGCGCTGACTCTGCAGGTCCCAAACGGCTGATGTTGCGCAACTGGGGACCCGAGACTTTTCATGGGTGCACGCGGCACAATGTGTTGGTCCTTCGGTGGACCTCCGCTTCTTTGCACGTTTTTTTTGTTCATGAAAAGAACGCCTGCCACGTTTGTAATTTCACATAGGCATTTGATATAGATTTTGGTGATAGAATTCACCAAATCAGCAACTATATAAAATGTAGGTTAATAGGTGTTGTCGTATTCACATAGATAGGTGCAATTACCAAAATCAAATGTTATTATTGGTGAGGTCATATCCCATTGAAAAGAAGCTTTATTGAAAACAAAAACTAACAGCTTGAAAATGGAAGCTTGGAAAACAAAAAAAATACCCTGATTCTTAGGGTTACTTACCATTCCCTAAAAATCAACCGTCATATTCTCAGATGATGAGCAAGGGGTGTGCAATCACCCCCTCAACAAGGTATGTAGGTTCCGTGAAATCCTCAGGTTCGGTGATTGGACACCAGGGGATTTCCTGTTTAAAGGCCATTTTTGTTGAGTCCACTCATCTTGGAGTTTTGGACGGTAACTTAACTTCCCTTAGGAGCCATGGTCAAACCCATGTTGTTCAACACCATGGATCTGCTGTAGGATTGGAATCCTCCACATGTTCCTGCAAGGTCCGAGTTATAACCTTACAAATGGCCAAACATAAATGGCTTTCACTGGGCTTATCTCAGCCTATTTAAAACTGGATCCGGGGCATACCTTGATAGGTTCATATTTTGAATCCAAGTCAAAACTCTTAGTCAAACTGGACATCTTCTCCAAACAGAAAATTCATACAATACATGATTGAAGCTGGTAAACTAATCAATCTTCAATCTCTTGTGGACTACGAGGCCTCACCAACAAAAAATGGAAGTCTTTCCCTGAAGTGATGAAAGTTATGACCTGGAAAAGTACACTCCCTGAAACTAAGATAGCCCTTGCAAATAGCCCTTTAAAGGTAGCTGGGATGATTTTCCTCTTCCATGGGATATGTAAGTTGCCTGGTAAATCACAAGTACCTCCCATGTATTCGGAAAGAATCTTTTTTCACTTCTCTCACTTGTACCTTGAGACTGAGACGAATCGACGAATCATCCAGTTTTTTTTTCCAAAAAAAAGGCACAAAATCAACTTTTCCCTTGAAACCAACCTTCAACCCTTCAAAAACCAGCTGGGGAAACTTGGCTTCCGAACCCGTTGCCAGCCTTCGGCGGACCGGTGATGCCGCCTCTTCGTTGGGCTGTTGGGGCCCGTTGTGATCCATCAAAATACAGGCAGGGCTGTGTTTTGGTTCGTAAACCTGTATGTTCGAAGTCATCTTGTTAAGTGTACTTAAGTAATTAAGTCAGTTGGAACTCAAAAACTTGGCCAATTTTTTCCCAGAAGAGAATACGTAGAGACAATTTTGCACTGTTTTCATGGTGTCTCGTGTCTCCTCGTGCCGAAAAAGATTCAAATCAACCGTCCGGTGTTTAGGGAAGTACACAAAACAAGCTGGTTGGTGGTTTCAACCCTTTGAAAAATATTAGTCAAAATGGGAATCTTCCCCAATTTTCGGGGGTGAAAATTAAAAAAAATGATAGAAACCACCACCCAGTTAGGGAAGGAAACCACCAGCTCCCAAGGTGTTGTTGGTGGACCAAATCTGAGGAAACCGAATCGGAATCTGAGGATGTGAACATCCAAAGACCTCAGGTATTTGGTTCCAAAATATATACCAATCAAATCACCAAACTCACCTCAGGGACATCGGTTTGAACGACTGGATGGACCTAGGGGGTATGGTGAAACACCATACCACATTAATCCAACAAGCAAGCAAACCAAACCATGGATTTCACGAAGCCGTCGACTGCCATAGGTTATATGAGTGGGTCGCTTTTCCCCCACTCTAATGGTGCATGAAACTTGTCCGTTAAAGTCACTGGAATATACCAAACCACCCCTGAAAACTAACCTGACAATGGAACACCAAAATCACTTCAAGATGTATCTCCTACTAAAAATGGTGAATTTTACCATTGCCATGTTAGTTATCTATTGGAGATTATTGGAGGTTAATAAAAAATTAATGTATTGATGAAACAAGACCTGGGGTCTTGCAACTTCCCTCTTTATCTGAGTGTTCCCCTACTTGGATGTCCCGTTGGAAGTTAGGATCAATGCTTAGGATCAATGGATTATTTCACCTACTTATAAATGGGATATACTGGGGTTATAACTTATAACCCACTGATCCGATCACCATTGATCCTAACTTCCAACCGGACATCCAAGTAAATCAACCACTTAGAAAGTGGTCCATAGTTTCGTCGGGGGCAGCCGCACATGGTGTTTCCACAAATGGCTGCGTATGTCATACCCTCCCTGAAACTAACAGCTCGCACCTGAAACACTGGCGTTGGGAAGATGTTTTTTTGGGGGGGAATGCCAACTGCCAGGTGCTACAAGTATGTTAGTTTTGGGGAGTGTAGGATGCATCAATTCATCTTGACTGGTCTAATAATTTTGAGCCAAAGCAATGGAGAGTCTTGTCAGCCAAGGTGTTTCTTGGGAAATCCTGGAAACCCTTAGGTTTTTGTCGGGATCATGCCTCCCCCCAAAAAATGGCCTCAAGCGGACCAAACCCTAATCACCAATCACCTAATTGGTTGTATGTGATATATAAATATATATATATATATACATATTTCATTCATCCTTCAGGCATTACACCCATTCAACTTGTCTAAAACACGTCTTAATTGTCCCAACTCATCAAATATCATCACAGAGAATGCTCGACCCTCGGCCCCAATCTGGGTAAATCTCAGGCTCGTGCATCCTCGCCACAGTAGGATATGTAGGATGCTTCTATTGTGGTTCATTGACTTGAATCTCCCGTTCTTTGTGGTTCATTGTATTTCAATTGGAGGAATGCACGTTGTCAAGTCAAGTTTTGTAACAAAAAAACTAGATTATTTATTCATATTTTTTCCATTCCAAAGCTGATGAGTCGATGCTCGTGCTTGCATGCACACCTGTAGCATTCCAAAAAAAACAAATCAATCTATTCAACCAAAGCCCCAACCTTTCACCGACATGGAACCATCATCATTTTGCGCCTTCGTTGGTGTCACACACAGATCTGAACGATTCGGGTACTCCTCCAGGATCCGACCCACAAAACTCGGCGCCACGAAAATTTTCAATAAGGCATTGTTTTTCAAGCGCAAGTTGTTTTCAGGAAAGGTACCCATGAAGTATATATATAATATATTAATATATATCTAAGATTATTTAAGTATATAATTAGTTAGGTATTCGTTATTCATTCTTCTACTCAAAATATCCAAGCCATTTTTTCAGATTGATAGAAACCCTTAAGACATCACTATGATATCTAATTTTCATATACCATGATATATTCGTACACAAGAAACAACCAAGCAAGAGGGCGGTTGTTTTGAAGTCGATATGGGGACACATCAAACATGATGGAACGAACACCATCCGCAGCTCCTTATCCATCCCTGGAGTAGGCGTGGCCATATCTCTCCCGTCGCATGCACGTCGTGTGGAACGGGCACCCGTGTGACACGCACGTCCTTTGCGCAGTTGCCTCGCAAACGAGCTGGAAAAGTCATTTTAAATGTTTGTTGATAACGTACTGTTGATGGAACAAATCCTGCACCACCTGGGATGTATACAACCTTGCAAATTATGGGAAAACTACTTATCAACTGGTGCAGGATTTCATCCAACAACAGTTTTCCTGTTGAAAATGACTGATATCTGAATTGCCATTTTGGCTGAACTAAGGGCAACACAATTCTGGCATTTGATAGGGAGTCCACACGAATCAAGTATACATAAATGATTGTCTTGACATGTCTTGACTTGACTGCATCTCGATGTTCAATCAAATCTATATAATCCAAGTTCTCAACAAATAAATCAAATATTTTACCCACATTATCACATTAATTTTTCTGGTAGGTATCAAATGTGTGTAGAATTTTGTTCATCAACAGAACTTGCTCTATCTACGAAGAAGTGTGCGGTCATGATCAATCTTGAGAGTTTTCTTGGATGGGAGGGAACCAATTGCTGTCAGGTATAAAAACCCTTCATCAATTAATATCTTACTTACGTTTATCTGAGAATGGCCAACAATGGGGATGCTCATCTTGAGTTCTCCCAAATCAACGTTTCCATGTCATCTTCTACAAACTCTACGGGAACATGTGAGGAAAGGCAGCTACAAAACCAAATTCCAACCATCCATTTCCAGGAGCGAAAATGCTAGTTTCAGGGATATTCACTACACCTAAACACCACGACCCCGTTGGGTTTTTGCTTGCGGACTTTCAAGAAGGGACGTTGAGCTCACCATGGGAAACCCACGCAACCTTCACTTTTTAGAGGGCTATTTCACCCTTTTTTGGGGGGTTTAAAAGCCTTCAGCTTGTTCCATGGGTTGTTGGGGTCCGTGGCGGGGGGGGGCACATGGAGGTCCCCCGCCTGCGATTCGGTCTCATGGTCTTGGTGCGCTGGTGGTCATACATGCCAGGCCCAGGAACCTGCAACTCCGAAATTCACGCGGAACCGCAATCAGTGGGAGATATGGCGGAGATCTTCCCCCCCAAAAAAACTAAACGTCAATTTTCTGGTAAACAGCAACAACAACAACAACAACAACAACAACAACAACAACAACAACAACAACAAGAACAAGAACAAGAACAAGAACAAGAACAAGAACAAGAACAAGAACAAGAACAACAACAACAACAACAACAACAACAACAACAACAAAAAACAAACAAAAAACAAACAAAAAACAAACAAACAAACAAACAAACAAACAAGTTTTTTTAATCTTTAGATTGTTTCCCATATTCAGGAGACGCAACCCTTGCATCAAGTGCTTTTGTTTAAGACTTCAATGGGTGAGGTCACCAATCCACGGGTGACCCAAACGCGCCTCATTTCGGGATTTCAATCCCTCCAAACGATGAAGGTTCGACCTGCCCAAGGGTCAACTTACGCGTAACGTTACGTGGTATTTTTCAAAACCGCCGTAGAAAACGTTGAAAATCATATGAAACAGATGATTCCAACCTAGATTTCCCTTTAAACAAAAAAAATCCCTTCGTAAGCCTTAGCTACCTTTTGGGGGTGAGGTTGTGTGACGTCACTACACTTTGACCAGATGATTGCTAGAGTTGAAACTTCGAAAACAAAAAAAAACACCTTCATGTTGGCGAGAGTCCAACAAAAAACCAGAAAAACATGCCGGCCATCTCAGTGCTATTGTGTGGTTTACATTCGATTTATTTTCTAGTTGGTGGTTGAACCAACCCATTTGAAAAAATATTAGTCAAAAATAGTCAAAATGGATCATTTCCCCAATTTTCGGGGTGAAAATAAAACATATTTAAAACCACCAACCAGTTTTCTTGCAGATGTCGAACAGCTCCCAGGTTCCCGGGTTCGTCATCGCCAACCTAAAGCTCGGATCGCCCAAGCTCACGTAACGCTCCTGATGAAATGGGCCACAGCCAAACATGTTTGGATATGCCGTTGTTTGCCACAACTGATGCCGGAGTGTCTGTTTGTTGAAATGTAAGTATCAAATTAGTGTATAAGTCTAAATGAACTAATACAGCAAATCTCAGGCAATTGATTGGATTCACATGGTGTTTAATTTTAATTGTTTAAGTGTTTTTGCTCCATAATCCTGCACAAGCTTGTTTATCTTGTTTCGGGATTTGCGCAATTAAAAAAAAACTCAGCTATCGTCACTCGCTGGATTCCTTTCAGGACACATGCGTTGTATGTTAAAGTGGAAGCCAATGTCCTCTTGATCCAAACAAAATGATACAGTCATTAGTGTACAGTTTTTACCTCTACCCCTTTTCAATCCTTTTTGTTATCCTTTGTATTTCAGCAAATCAAAGTACAAAATCATTGCAAAGGATAAAACATATAACTGTGTCAGCTATCTGGGTCCCAAAATATCGATCAGTTGACAAACCCTTCAAACGCTGGACCTGATTGGTTTTGGTCCATTGATCAAGCACAAGGTGGGACCCCAGATCCAGCGTATCCAAAGGGGAGTTCCTTCACACCTATCAATTGCCGAAAATAAATGGCTTAGCCTGGAGTTATAATAACAAACCCTACTAACATGGGGACCCCATTTCCATCCCATTTACAACTGGATCCGGGGCCAACCTTGTAGGTTATGGTTTGAATATGATTGAATCCAGTTACAAAACGCTTAGTCAACCTGGACATCTGCCCCCATTTCACCCCATTTGTGGCCGAAAGATACCGAATCACATCACCTTTTAGCCTCACCTCCGGCCCCCTTCCCGGTTTCCTTGGGTATGGCCTGACATGTGCCCGGGCCAAGGTGCAAAACAAACACCTACAACTTCACTAACTTCACTTGGTTGATTTGAGCATCACAACTAGCACACTTTGGAAAAAACGGCTGGTGTATCACATGGTTCTAGAGGTAAGTGAAAAAACTGAACAACATCACCAGGGTAAAAGTAGATGGCACAGTTACCATGTATTGTTTTTTTTTTAAGCCCTGTATTAACATACATTTTGAGGACTGTGCCATGTACTTTGACCATGGGGTATATACTTAAGCACAACATGACGCTGTAATATCTGTAATACTTTTAGAATCTGTATGAATCTGTTGGGTACTTTTGGGCTCCTGGTCTGGCCCGGTGTTGGCAAACTCCAAACCAAAATCTCTTGTTTTGCGTCGACGGGATGTTTTGAAGTGACTTAAAAATTGTGTGTTTGCACGCAAACTTAAACATCTCAACAACAAATATCATAAACAGCTTAAACAGCTTACTTCGGACACGTTCAGAATGACTTCAAAGTGTCAAAGAAAATGATGATACTATACAAGACGACCAAACAATCTGGCATGTGCAGATGAAAGTCCAACACCCTGAAGAGGAAGAGTCTTCCAATACCAAGTCATGATTAGATTACTGAATCATCAACGGCATGCGTCACAAGGTTTGTTCCGTGACCCATCATTGCTGAGAGGCATCAACATGCTGCCCATCACCAACCACCATTTTTTAGAATCTCGGCACCTCATAATATGCTGGACCAGGTGTACGATAAAGCTCCTCCGCCCCAACAAATAAAAACAACACAACTTGAAGCCAAAATCTCGGGAGAATGAATCTCAGTCAATGACTTTGAATATGTGTTCCCTTTTCCAATCACCCTTTTACACCATTCTGAAATCCAACAACTTTTGATTACTGTAAACGTCGAATGAGTCGAAATATGACTGGTTGACTCATAGTGAAACCCTATTCAACTATTTTGAGATTTGGGATAGTGACCAATGTTTCAGGAAGCTGTGATTTGGTGAAAAGAAAGCTGGAAGTTTCATCCCCAAATAAACAGGCTTCGAACCACCAACCATTCACTAAGAAACACGGAGAAAATACACATCTTCCAACCCCAAAGAATCAATGAATGGAGTATTAAACATACATTTAACATCATTTAACCCCGTAAACTACCAAAATGTAGATATATCGACGATACGTTGGGTATCTGGGAGGCAAAAAATGGTGTGATTTTTACTGAAAAAAACCTCCCAGTTGGTGAATTTGATCGACGATAGAAATCCTGCACCTGGGATGCATAAAGCATTGTAAATACTGGGGTAAACTAGTATTTCCACAGTGGCAACCAGTACATGTAACATACAGCTTTTGAAATATGATGAAATATGACATCAATTAAACATCGTCCCAGATAGCATAGCTGCCAACGACTGCGCTTCTTGTGCGGAGAAGGATTCTCCATGAGTTACTATTTGATAGGAGACATCTGGCCCACCTCTTGGTACCATGGAAGCTATATACATAGCAAAAAAGCCTTTTTTGAAGTAAACTACCCTCCCTGAAACTAACAGCAAGTTCGCCCCTCAAAACAGGCCGAGGGCCCCAAAAGGAAACTACTTAGTCATCTTCCAGGGGGCAAATCGTTAGCTTCAGGGAAGTGTAGATGGTGCGAATACTCAAACATCTACAGTACCTCGGATAAGGACCGCAACTCTGAATTTCTCCCACAATGCCTCGACCTGGGGTCATCAGTACATATCTCTCCCAGAGACCACTTGGAGAATCATCCCAGGACTTGTAAGTGTAAGTGCTTAATAACCATGGTTAGTCCCTTAAGTAGGCTAGTTAAAAATGGATTGTAACCACCAATTAACAAACCCACAGGATCCATATATGGTATATCTTCCTACATTTGGTGGATTTTTATGGTAAAGGTAGCTAAATATATATTTTTGGATCCTATGTGAAACCACACAACCAGTACTATGTGGGATGATCCTCCAAGCAGTGACCACCTCCAACCAGCAGCCATGTCTCCCTCAACTCGTTGGATCGAACAGTGCAGCTACTGAAGGCGAGAGGTACGGCGACCGTCTCCTTGGAGGGGTCACTTCAGCTGGACTCTTGATGTTGATTTGTCCACCTGGACCTTCCTTCGGGGTGCCAAATGGAGAACGGAAATGGGTGCCATGGATAGCAGCCTCTTAGGGTTTCAACACGGACCCATTGGAGTTTTGTGTTTTGATAGGTTTTTCTTTGCTTTACCAATTACCAACCTTTTTTAGAACATGGGATGGGATAGTCTATGGCATGGATTTGTTTTTTTGAGCGGTGCTGTAAAATGTGTTTGATTTGTTTGGTTGACTTGGCAGTTGTTGATTGCTGGGGTGCGGTGATACACACTAGGACTAGGAAGCCAGGGTTTGTGGTTCACACTATTCAAGGGCTACGTCTTGCTATTCTTTCAGCATATGTTCACATCTCTCATACGTCTTTCAGTCATTCACCCGTCAATACGACTGGATAATCAGAGCTGGTAGTTTACCATTCTGCGCATCCCCATAATCCAAGGTGTTATCCTCTCAGGGTATAATTTCAGAAGGGGTATCAATTCACCCATCTGCCAACTGTCAAAAAACATTGAATTCAAGTAATTTCTGCGGCTTGTTACAGAATCAAGGAATCGCAACAAAGGCTGAGAGGAAGAAATGACAATCCTTGAAGATTTGTTGCTGTTGATAGATTACTTGAGGAAAAAGTAGTTGATCCATTTTTTTTCGTCAAGTTCTTGTTTACATCTCCGCTTGTGCATTTTTGGTCCAATAGTATGATGCAGAAGATAATAAATATGTATATATATATACAAATAAATGTATGACTTCATACTCCTGGTAGAACCAAACAGTTTAGATGAAATGCTACAAATCAACTCCACTCCATCAATTGCTGCTCGAGTCCTCGAACGCCTCGATCATGACCTTTAAGCTATGCTGTTTGGATACAAATAGGGAGGTATTACCGTCAAATGTGCGTACGCATGCATGCATGTATGTGTGTATGTATGTATGCATGCCTGTATGTGGATGTGTATGTATCGTTATCGTACATCACAAAAATTTGTATATATAAATATATATAAATATATATTCACAACACATATTTAATCATATTTGCAAATCGTTCTGGTTGAGACCGGCGTTCGTCACACTTTGACAATTTAATTTGATGGGTGCAACCGTGCAACTCCCATGTACCGCAATGGTTGATCATGACCCGATTGCTGAGTTGCTGAATCTTACCGGGCCCTCTCTGCACCCTGGATTGTGCACATGTGTCTGTATACTATGACTGCAAGTTGGGATATATATATATATATCATATACACACAAATTTGGATGTGCTTACAAAAAAAACTATAGAGATATCGTATTGGAAAGGGTTCTAGTGCACTGTGCATACTATGACATAGGGATGGGCGCCAAGAAAAACACAAAGACTTACATTATTGCATGCCTACATCCTTGAAACTAAGGCCAACTTGGAGGATCATCCCATGTAGATGGTTAGTTTCATCTCCCTCAAGGATCTAGTTAATCTAGATACCAACTGGCTTGGTTGATTCCCTTAACAAACCACGTATCGGAAAAGTGCGGGGCCCATCCTCCGTTCGAACGGAGTTTCAAGTTGGACCTCCGTGATGTGTTTAACAGAAAACCTCAATGAACAGTGTTTTGCATAGGAAAAAACAACACAACCAATGTACATAGAATGCAACACACATATATATATATATATATACTGTAGATACATCCAGTACACCACCCGAAGTTTGCTGACTGCATGACCTCAAAAATAAAAGGCTCCCCCTGTTTTTCAAAGAAGATGAAGCCAACTTGGAAAGGCTTCCATGACTTCAGGTCAGCCATGTTCATCTTTGAGACTCTCCATGAAACTAAGGATTTGCCACTAGAAATGGAGGCGGATTCCTTTTGGGTTTCGACCTACCCTGAAACTAACACTGAATGCCACCCCAAAAAGGAAACAAATCGTCTTCCAAGCACCAATTTTCAGGCTGCGAAAACGTTAGTTTCATGTATTTTCAGTGGCAAGGTGATATGTTTCTTCGGAGCACCTAACTCATCTGTTATTTCCTTTGTTTTACGCTCCCTAAAACTAACGAACGTACCTTTTAACCATAGGCGTTCCCGAATGGAAAGTAATCTCTCAACCACCATTGTTTGGGGGCAAATCGTTAGTTTCAGGTAATGTAATAGAGCTTCCACAAAAAAAACAACAAATCCTTCATCTCAATTTTCCAAAACTGAGGTTCTAGCCAAGGCATTGGACAGAAACTCTCGTCGTTTTTTTGGAACAAAAAAACGTAGTTTCGTGATATCATTTTGAAGATTCCTTGTGTGCACAAACTCTTGTTTGTAAAAACATATCAAGCAATACAATGTGATCTCCTTTTGTTGCATTCTTAGTGTCAACAAATCTTTATGGTTTCTTGTTCTTCATGATCTTTCAAAACTACTTTGATGCATTAATCATTAAACAAAAAACGACCCTCCCTGAAACTAACATTTTCGCACCTGAAAAGAGATGGTTGGTTCAGACGATCGTTTCCTTTCGGGTGTCGGCCTATTTTGAGAGCTTTTGCTGTTAGTTTCAGGGAGGGTAAGAACCGCTGAGTGAGTTCCCGGAGGTTTCCAAAGATTTCATTTTGGGAATTCCTGAAAAATCTGTTTCACCATCCAGTTTTCCATGTCTCTATGCTCTTCCTTGAACCCAACAAAAAACGCAAGGCCCTGCAATTTCGCTTGCTTGGATAGAGATGATTTAAAAACAACTAAAATATCATCGTGCACACTCCCTGAAACTAACGATTTGCCCCTGACAATCGCTGGTTGGGAAACTTTCCTTTTTGGAAGGCAAAGGCTATGTTGGTTTTAGGGAGGGTACATCTTCAAAATAAACTCTACAATCTTGACATGTAACCTGAAGAATATCCAAGAAACAACAAGTTTATTTTTCTTCTGCACAGGCTCATCCTCAGCAAAAATGAAGGAAACCAAGAAGAATCAACCGGTGCATGATCTAGCCAACGGTTTCAACCCTAATTGAACAATTCTAAGCAATTCTTGCATCATCTTCTCCATCTTCACGGTTTAACATCAATGTCCACAAACAAAAACCTGCTAGAAACCACAATTTCTGGGTATCTATTCAAAACGGGCTAGGGCTAGGTTTCAATAGCATTATGCCCAAAGAAAACAGCATCGTTTTGCGAAACTCAACTTCATGATGAAGGTACAAGGTAGAGACTGGTAGATATGCACAACAGAACCATCACCTACTCGAAGCCAAATAACATTGGGTATAGGGAGAAACAAATCTGTGTCTTTCAGATTTTTTTTGGAGCCAACAAATATGACAAATATTTTTTGTTGGCATGGTTCTCTTGTCACTTTAAAGTAAACATCTACCCTTCCTCCCATATAATCATGGAAGTGACGGAACATGGGTGTATCTCCAATATGAGTTTCCTTTCATTTAGGATAATTTTCCACTTCCATGCTTATTGGAGGAAGGGTATACCACCTTCCCTGCTTCCGCCGGGGTCGGGCTTCTGTTTTTTGTTTTTCTCGAGAATGCGCCCCCGTTTGGACCTTTCCCGGGGAACCTCGGGTGCCCCGAGATCTTACAGAAAGGTCAGTTGTTTAAGTCAATAAAACAAAAAACAACGAGATGTTTGAATGACCATGGAAGATATCTTGTATCTACTGCATGTGATACTGCCTGAAACTTTTAATATCAGAGTATTCAAAGATAGATTGCTTTAGGGTCAGTGTTGACCAAGAAACCCTACCTACTTTTGAGTGTCTTGCAGTGTTTGTTTGGCCACATTTATATGTAAAAATATATATTTACCCTTGGCCCTTGGACACCAAAACCATGGAAAATGAAGTTCTAAGCCCGTGAAATATGGGTTATAAGTTATAACCCCTAAAAAATTAAGGTTGAGGGTTCCCATGGTGAATATACATCATATATCAATGTTTTTCAATCCTGTGATCTCAAAAGATACAAGGTCACTTGGAAGAACCTCCAAACCAACAACTAGTTTCCTTGAACATGGGGTCGTGAAATCATGGGTCGTTTTAACGCCATGACTATGGCTCTCAACTTGGCCAATAACTGCTGTACCACTGACAAACAAAAATCCAACACAGCCGTTGGTATGATGAACATCCCATCGTCATTGTCGGGTTTCCATCATCCTAACAACTCCAGGATTTTGTCCAGCAAAGGTATAGCAAGGGTACTACTCAAGTTTTGCATCATGTCGCCAAATAGGGTTACCCTCCCCCCTGAAAATAGGCAGGGCCCCAAAAGGAAATTTCTTCCCACCATCAATTTTCAGGGGAATATGTTAGTTTTGGGGAGGGTAAATGTGCATAAACATTACATCACTTCCTACCAATAATACCATTTAAGAAAGTCAATAGGAACTACAGCACCAGGACCCAAAACAAGTGTTGGGAGTGTTTTGGTTTCTTCAAAAAACCGGGGTCAGTATATTACCAAACCAAACAATGCACTATTATAGGGGAAATCCATCCAACTTACCATACATTTGCATTGCTTGATTTCCCCAAAACAGGTGATTTAATAACCCCTGAAAAAGAGACAAATTATGCCAACACTTCCCAGCATTGATTTGGCTGTTGCTGTATTCTGACTACAACTAACCAATCTAAATGACTGAATCAAAATCAAATTTGCAGATATCGTGAGGAAAAAGAGAAGGTTGTTCACTAAATGAAAGTCCATTGTAGTTTGCCCAGTTCAAATGAAACTCAACGTTTTTCTTCAAATGACGGATCAATCACGGTCACGACACAGGGTCCCATGTAGCTAGAAATATGTGTTTCCATGAATTTCACGGTGAAATGATGTTTGAAACTGCTAGTTTGTACAATCAACCAGCCAAATGTGTCAAGCTGAAATGTCAAGTCATCATTTTGGGAGGATAGCCTTAAGTACTAAACCACCATCAGTGGCTGTGAGCTTCTGCTTTGCAAGTTTTTTTTGGCTTGCCAAGTCAACTACAACGAAACTTCCAACATCTGAATTTATCTTTGCCATGCACCATTTTCAATCTATTTCTCCTTTCTGCAAACATGGATTCATGCATGGGCCGTTGGAGGTGTCTAGCCAATTCTCATCTGTGAAGAAAAATGGGTTGAAATCCAAATGCCGCGATTGGTGTGTTGGAAAAGTTGTTTTCTTCTCTAATGATGACTGCAGAACTGGGTACTTGGAGTATTATCCCATTTAGTAAGTGGTTAACAACCATGGTCAGTAAGTCCCCCAACTGGGGCTATTCCCCTTCCACACGTCCTACGTAGATGGCTTACAAATGGGGGTTACTAACTACTTACTAACTGGGATGATCCTCCAAGTAGGGAACTCATTCAATTCTGACTTGCACTCGAAGTGATCGGAGTTCTTCACACAATAAAGGTCGCTAAAAACACTTGGGCCATTGAGATTTGAGACTGGGACTCCAAATAGTTTGCCCTAATGCCCTGACTACATCTTGGTCATGTAGATCGTTTCAACCATTGTGCCAAGCCCTTGCAACATTAGAAAGAACTACTACCCCCCCCCCCCGAGGTTTAACAGCTCGCCCCTGAAAGTTACCTTTCCAATGGGAAAGTCATCTTGCAACCACCATTTTTCAGGGTCTATGTTAAACTTTGGGGGTGTATGAGCACCAGGAATTTATTTGCAACCAATAAGGGTTCATTCATCTTCTAACCATTCATTTTCAAGTGCAAACTTGCTGTTAGTTTCAGGGAGGGTACTAGCCCCACCACCAAACTGAAAACTAATATTTGTCATATTTTCCAGGATCTTGGCCAAACCACCTCCCTTGGGCCCAACTGGTGCTGAGTCTTTCTGCACGGAATCCCGGAATCCACGGGAATGTGTGAGACGAAGCTGGTGAAACGTTTGGGACTCCCAAGGGAACGGCAGCAAACGGATCTCAGGATACTACGGACTTTTACGAACATGTTGCTTGATAAAGGTGAAACAAAAATCACCCGGGATCCATGGGACGATTGTATATATATATATACCTACATTGATCCCATAAAAATCAACTAAATGTAGGTAAATATATCCAGTCCCATGGGATTATATGGGTAATTAGTCAAACTCCAAATCTTTTAGATAAGACCATTTTTCGGAGGATCCAACCTACTTTTCTGGGGATGAGTTCTTGTGGAGTCTTTGTTGCTAACATGTCTCAATTGCCAGTTACCACACGAACTTTTTTAGGTCCTTCCTTAAAGTCAAGGGGAAAAACAAACGTATATATTATATATACATATATATATATATATATACGACCCTGCTTCATTTACCAGGGAGACAAAAGTTTACGTCTTCATCAACCTGGGATGTAATTTGGAGGCTCGCTTCGTTGATTGCAAGGACCATGTCATTCAAAATCCTGCTGTCATTCAACCACAACCAGAATCTTAAAGTCCCCCCCAAAAAATATCAAAAAATGCTAACAATATACCTGGACCCTCCAAGGGATGCCAAATCGATAGGAAAGGGTGCAAATAAAGCAGCGAAATGGAGGGTCCAGGTATATAAATACAAATCTCCCCCCAACAAATTCTGGTGTTTTTGAAGTGGATTCAATTTCTTGTAACACTATAAGAATTCATTTGTTCCTTTTAAAACAACATATCTTCCCATATATAGTAAATAAACGTAACAGCTTCCCCCCTGCCGCCCGCTTGGTGGGAATTGGTCGTCGTTGCTCGCCGGGCCCAGGGACCCCCCTCATCCAAAGAGCTTGGCCAAGGTGGACCGTTGAAACTCCACGTTATGCACCTGGGAATTCCACTGTGAGGTCCCAGGTAGGTCGCTGCCAACGTCCAAATGAAGGAGGACATTTGTTGTATAGGGACCCAAAAGGAGCCGTTATTTTAACTCTCACGGAAAAAAAAACAGACTTCAACCATATACACAAATCAAAATGTTCATCAAAAAAACATATCTCATTCCCAGCCGAAAGACCCAATCAACATATTTCGAATCCATCTTAATCTGGGTTCAAAAACGTTTAACAAAAAACATATACAACTCCTGAACTCATGTCATACTTGCACAACTCCGCATGAATGCACCCTTTTTTATCAGATCTCAACAGCGCTCCGAATCTAACCACCCGCCTCGCGAAATTGATCCACCACAGATTGGAGCATGGATGCTACAGCACCACCAGCCTGAAACGGAAAAGGGTTCCAATACAAAATACAATGATATCGGTTGATGGTTGAGAAATCCCGCGTTCACCAGTTGAGGGAAAGGTAGTTTATCTACCATTCTTCACAGGGGTTTTACACATCCCAGGTGGTTGTTTGGGATTTCTTCCGTCAACAGTATCTGAGAATAATATATGAAACATCTGATTATGAATTGGGAATCATGTGGGGCAATGAAGGAACCAGTAAATTGTATCATATTCATATTGCGATTTGATGAGCTATTCAAGTCTATTCAATAGACTTTAGAAACATACATCATTTTGGTCAGCATCAACTGTTCTAACATGGGAACAGTTTCCAGATCCGTTCCCGTCTTCGTGTTTCATTGATGTGGATGATCGGATGGGAGACAGGACAAAGGCAAAGAAACACAATACAACATCGTGACAATGATGTTGTTGTTGTTGTTGTTGCTGATGTTGTTATTGCTATTGTATTTCTTCTTATTCTTGTTCTTGTTATTGATCTACTTGTGCTTTCGTTGCTGTTGTTGTTGTGGTTGTGGTTGTGGTTGTGGTTGTGGTTGTGGTTGTGGTTGTGGTTGTTGTTGTTGTTGTTGTTGTTGTTGTTGTTGTTGTTGTTGTTGTTGTTGTTGTTGGTCATGCATTCCTGCCAACAATATGATACTATGATAAAAAGTGATACAAAATAAGTCGAAGTTCTGAAATCTTGATAAGGTCCAATCCTCCCGGGGTCACTATATCACCAACCCAAACAATGCACTATGAAAAAACCCATAGGATCCATATGTATCCGGTATACTAACCCACATTGATCCCAGAAAAAATCAATCAAATCTAGGTAAATATATCATACATTGATCCTATGTCCAAATCGGAAAAATCCCTCAAAATCATCATTTTTTGTGTGTTCACCCCCCCCCCCCCCCAAAAAAAAAACGGGTGGCATTTATTGACATCCCTGTCCCACCCCACCTGGGACCTGGTCCTCCTCAAACCCCAATGGCCCCAAACCACCAGGACCCACCTCCTTCATCTCACGAAGGAAGTCCACCAAGGCTTTCTCCTTGATCCGCGCCTCATCGGGGGGAGATTGGAGATTTGTTTATTGATTTTCTGTTCGTTCGCATTGTTTTTTTCCTGAACAAACAAACACCACAAATGAGAAACAACATATAACTTGTATTATGAATCATCTAAATGTTGCCAGGAAACAACTGAAAGAACGCAACCAAACATGTATTTTGGTGTATATGACTTGAATCGACTTGACTTGAATATGACATACTATACAGCAAATCCTTCATTATCCGTCACTATTTTAAGAAGTGAGCCTATGTCAGTTCATTTGAAACACAAGAAAAACATCCAAAAAAAAAGGTTGGTCAATTATTATGAGGGCACTAGTTGGTGGTTGAACCAACCCGTTTGAAAAATATGCTCGTCAAATAGGATCATTTCCCCCAAGGTTCGGGGTGAAAATAAAGAATATGTGAAACCACCAACCAGATTCATGAGGGAATATATTTTCCTCCACAATCGTGATTCTTATCGCCGATGAATGAAGTCCCATTGGCCAACCATTACAATGAGGTACACCTCTAAAGTTTAACAACAAAAGCTCAAAATGCCGACTTCCAAACAGGCTTTTGCCAAGCCTTGGCAAAGGTTATCCCTCTAAAAAGACAAAAAATTGGACATCGAGCCCCTGACAACATGGATGAACACTTACACCCTCCCAAAATGCAAGGTGGACACCATTTCAACAGAGATTCGCTTCAAACATCATCATTCAGGTCTCAAGAGTTTCAAGGACGTAGCTGATTTGCAACCTTTATATACAAAGGGAAACCTCCTGAAAGTTGATTGGGTGGGGATCTTTTAGTCGTTGATCAAACTTCTGGAAGAGTCGTGGGGTTTTAAACGGTATGTTGGTTGTTGGGTCAACTTCCTCTTGTCTTTGCATTAAAAGGCGACCGGAAACATCTCACGTAGAATTTGGTGCTACTTTCACCATTTCAATTCGAAGGGTAAAGGTCAGCCATCATGAAAGATTCCATTCCAAAAATGACGAGATGAGGATCAAATCAAGAAACTCCGTCAATGTCCTTGTTTCTTTTTCATGTGACATGTCAGCATTTGGCTAAAGATATTGTTAAAAAAAACAAATCGTGAAAGAAAATCACCTTCAAATGATGCTTCCAAGTGTCCTTTCATGTTCTTTCACTATTTTTTCCCCCGACCAGCTGAATAAGATACAGTCATATCCCACATGAAAAAATATGTCCTCAAAAACCAGCTTCCCAGTGTTTCCCCATAGACCTCGCCGGTTGGAGCTTCCTTAGAAGAGGAAACACTGAATTTGGAAGGTGGTGGATGAGATGCATGTGTGTTTGTTTGTTGTCGTGCTGTTAGATGTTTATGTAACTCTTATGATTTTTATGCCTCTTAGTTGTGTAGTTTTTAACTTTTCAAACAATTGCCAATTGCTGTTTGGATTTCAATCTTCGCGGGCTTTAGAATAGCGTATAGTATGTATAGTAAATAGTACGTGTATCGATAGACCTCAAAGATCCCAGATGAAATCCGCATGCCCACAAGAATGTAGATTGTAGATTGGCCCATTAAAACATTGGTATACCGTAAACCGATGTCCTCCAAACAACATCACATATAATGGAGGAATGGCAGTATCAGTAAAGCTAGGTCATCCCTGGTGTCCTCTGGGTCATTGGTCTCCTTGACACTTTGGTAGAAGCCAATTTCAATCACATTTCACCAAGAATTTCAGGAACCTAAGATGGAGGTAGTGAACGTTGTAAGGGTGTTTTGGGGGTGGGGAAACTTCCCTTACATAAGCCTTACATATAGCTTATATAGGTGAAGATTCCTCCATATGTCTGTGAACATTCTCAAAGTCTCGCGTGCACCCAAAAACAACAGATTGATATATTCTCTCAACACTCGCTGTCAACATAACTCCTTTGTTCTGGTCCAAAAATATGTGGACAAACACACGCAACTAGCTGGTGCTTTCAACCATTTGAAAAGTATTTTTGATTCATCTCCCCAAAAAGGAATAAACATAACAACAATTTAAAAGCACCACCTAGACAACCCCACGATTTCCGGTTCCTTTCAGCAAGCAATCAAAAGCCGCTTGAATTTGTTCAAAGCCGAGCTTCACTATAGTGCAGCCGCAAGATTTGGAGCAAGGTCTTTTTCGAGGCATCTAATGCCCTGGCGGTTTTCGAAAACATCGGATGTGACCAGGTGATGTGACCTGAAACCACGTGATGTGACCTGAAACCACGTGATGTGACCTGAAAGTTAGCATGAAACAACCCATGTTTTTCTTCAGGAGGTTGGGGTGTTGAAACCAAGATTAATTTATAAGCTATATATATATAAATGCAAAAGAAAAGAATGAGATACTTGAAAACAAGGCAACAGCAACATATGTTTACAAAGGTGGAAACAATGACTCGCATGGTACAATTACACTCATGACAGTGCCAACATACATTTGCAGAAGCCAAGTCCTTTGTGGACCCTAATAAAATAAGCTCCAGATTCTCCATATTCACTGTTTTAGTGGACTTCCTCGGTCAACGGTACCACAACTATCAAATGCTTCCTCATAGCTCCCTGAAATTGACATAGCCCCTGAAATAGACATTACCCCTGAAATAGACTACTCTCCTTTTGAGAAAGCCTATTTACATCGGCAAGCTGCTAAACTTTTAGGGTATCATGATGAGGAAAAGGCAAGTGCATTTGAAAGAATTTCTTCTTCGAGCCGTCCAATGGCCCCATGAGAATCTATGCAATGTAACTGAAATACTGTTGATGGAAGAAATCTGGCTAACCGATGTATAAAACCCTGTAAATAATACCATATCGACTGGTGCAGGATTTTTTCCATCAACAGTATCTCTTAATTCACTAATTGAACTGTGAGATCATGTTGACAGCTTTTCCCTTCCTACTACCATACAACCGTGGCACAGTTCAACCGCATAATTTAAATCAGATCCCTCCAACAAATTTGTTCAGATATCTTTTCAAAAAAAATCATTGGTTTTCCCACTCCTATACAAACAGGGATCATTACATTACCAACCCAAACAATTACACTTTTACCTTATGCAGATGGGAAATCCCTCAAACATACCATACATTTACATGTACATTTAGATTTTCCACAACTAAAAATCGGTCCCATTTACACTCCCTGAAACTAACATAGCACCTGAAAATAGACCTCTGGAAAAGGAGATTCCTATTGGAAACCACCATTTTCAGGTGCCATGTTTCAGGGAGGGTAGTGACCCTTACCCACACACATCCATCCTCCATTCATTTTCTCACCCAATCCCAGGTGTTCAAGCTCACCTCTGTGCCGCTTGTTGGGGACGGCACAGCCAATAGCGACGCACCACCTTTACCCATTTCCCGACCCAAGGGTTTTCGGGGCGTTGAAACCTCCAAGGGATCTTTTGGGGTCCCCTAAATAGGGACTATATATTTTGAAAGGAAAAAGTTCATCTTCTAACCTGTCAATTTTCAGGGGGATATGTATCTGTATAGTTTTTTCAAGGCAACGTTTTTAAGAAAAAATAAGACCCTTAAAGTATCCCATACTTTAAAGGCAGGAGCCGAAAGAACACTGGTGAGCAAGTGGATTCCATGAAGGTTAATAGGATTCGCCTCGTTTCAAAAAATACAAACTGTGACGGTTCCGGCAACAAAACCGATACTAAATATCAATTTAATATAGGCGACCCACATATATGTCATATTTGCCCATTCAAACTACCAAACCATTCCTCAAATAGTTTGACCTTTTGGAAATAAAATCCTTGGAAATGGAATATGAAGAAAACTGTTTTTTCTTTTCCATTCAGTATCAGTACACTTCTTCAAGTTGCCAGCCTTATTGCAGTAAGTTGGCTAGGCACCACGAAGAATTGCATACTAAGAAACATACACGATACCAATCCTGGATGCACTACCCCTAGAACGTTAGATTGGAATGCTTGCTTTCACTACTCCTTCCAGTTCTCTAGCACTTTAAAGCATAAAGCTGTCAATCCTACACGAACACAACAGTGAATCTCATTTTTTTCCCTACCAATAGCTCCAAGACTTTGTGGGAACATGCCAATGGTCACAAATAGTTTGCTAAACACGAGTTCACTATAATGATGAGAAGTGATTTGCAACCCTCTCCCAGAAGAATCAAAGGGTAGTAAATAAATGTGTTGCAACTGCTATGTGATGTGAGGGGATCTCTATCCAAACCTTTCATACTGTATCGGCCATGCATTTGTTTTCATGTTGTTCATTTCCTTGTATTTCCTTTTCAGTCTTAAGAATCTGGCATGAAATGGACCAGGAGCATACTCAAAAAGTCAGG
Source organism: Breviolum minutum Mf 1.05b.01 (assembly GCA_000507305.1). Classification (NCBI taxonomy): domain Eukaryota; class Dinophyceae; order Suessiales; family Symbiodiniaceae; genus Breviolum; species Breviolum minutum. The sequence continues at coordinate 2,537 of DF243601.1, read as the reverse complement.
AAGGGATCAAGTAATAATTACCAAAAAAATCAGGCCCCGAAAACAGCTGGAGAAATATATCTACTGCCCCCTTTGTTCATCGCTTTGGTGAGGGAGCTCACTTTATTTGCTACCCCCCTTTTTCAAATCACTTCTGATCATTACTACCAACCAAAAACACTGCACGACTTTGCAAATCACTTCAACTTGTCCTACATTTGAGTATTGCTCGATCCTCCAAACTTTGATAATAACAAAGATAAAACACTGGGTGAATCTGATTAATCACAATAAATTTCATAGGTATGTATAATCATATATTATATACTGAATATACTGTAATGATTCACCAACCTCAGTTTTTAAGCCAACCATTGAAGGCTCTCCCCTACTAAACACGACCCAGTACCATGTTTTGGAGGCCCAAAAAAATGCGTTGTTTTGTTTCAACCAACCTCCACCGCCGAGTCGTGAAGCACCGGGTCTAGGAAGGCAACGAAGATATAGTTCTTGATCTGCGAGGCTGGATACTGGGTGTGTTTAAATCCATCACCCTCCCTGGAACTAACAGCCAGTTTACCACTGAAAATAGGAAAAAGGCCCCCCAAAAAAGTCATTCATCTGAACCAAGCATCCATTTTCAGGTGCGAGCGGTTAGTTTTGGGGAGGGTATATACACCCCCCAAAGAAGTTCAACATGATTCACCGACCCGAAGATGATGCTGACCACCGCAACTTCCGGATTGCCAAAAAAAAACTGAATTTCAGGTTCCAGTCGTTAAACCTCAGGGGTGGAAGAATGAAACCCGGGACCCTTTCCTATCCATTTGGCACCCCTTGGAGGGTCCAGGTATAGAATCCTAAGATTGTCTAGTTCTAGTTGGTGGTTGAACCAACCCACTTGAAAAAATAGTAGTCAAATTGGAAAAATTTCCCCAAATTAGGGGTGAAAATAAAAAACCAACCAGTTGTATATTTTCAACTTGGAACATTTTTGCTACATCAACTTTCTCAAAAACATCTTGAGTTGGAAAGTTTCAAGCTCAAAACCAGGGCGACCACTTCTGTCGTTTCTATCGCCACAGCAACACACAACTAAAAAAACATCTGCTACACCCTGGACAACTAACGGCTGGAACTCAAAACCGGAGGTTTGGAAGATTTTTTTATCTTTCAAGTTTGGTGATTTTTTAGGTTCAATCTTAATTCTACTGGGTGTATTTGGGGAAGGCAAACGAAATAGATAAGCGTTATCGACACGCGAAACATTCGGATTTTCTACAGATGTGGTGCGACCACAGATCACTACTTGGTGCCTTCACATCAGGAACAAATCAAACAAAAAATCAGACTCAGCTGATGGGAATCCTGCAAAACTTTGGTCCCTTGCTAAAGGTTTAACTTTCAGTGGGTCACATTGCGATCATTGCGAATGTTCCCACTCTGGGCAACCGTAACCCCAGCTAAACTCAAAGGATCTAAGGTTCTAAGGGAACACTCACTTGAGATTTGCTATGGAATGTACGACCACACAGTCACCCCAACATAACCCATATGCTTGGGTTTCACAAATTGGTGGCCTTCTCAAAGACCATCAACCAGGTTTCATCCAAATCGACATGTGGCTCTGGTAAGCAACAGGTCAATACCTGCATTCAACCAATTTTTCACGGCAAGCTGCTGGGTATAACCCCACCCCCCAACCAGTGCTGAGATTTGTTGATATGTTGAGGTCCACATTTTCCAAACCACCAACCCGGAGAAAAAGAGATGGAAAACGGTGTTTGTTAGAAAATGTCATATAAGACCTAAGTCATTTCCTTGCGTAGTGGTATATTATTGGATGAACATGGATGAACTATTCATGATGATCTAAGATTGCAGTAGAAACAAATGGGAGTTTCACATATGACTTGCGTGATTCAATGGGTTCTCCTGGGGTCATTTCACCAAGCAATGGCTGTTGAATGAAGGAAAAACAAAGAAACAAACAACAATGATGGTACACTGCTTCGATGTCCATGAGTTTCTGTTGTTGAAAGATTGCAAGGCTAACATAAATTATACGTTTATATCTGCACATGGACATCACTACCAATTTAATTTATAACAAATCAATCAACTGCAGTAACTTAATCAAATTTCCCCCTCCCCCCAACCGCTTCACAGCTCAACAATCAACAATCAGAAACAACAAAAAGTACATACAGATCCTTCCAACATAAAATGTCTAATGCAAAGATCCCTACCATGTCGGCCCCTTTAACTCCACTTACCCAATTTATTTTCGGTCATTTATAGGGGCTCCATAATTACATTCATAAGTGGTGACGGTGCCCATCTTGTACTCCCCCTGGTCAAAACCTCGAAATGCTCGGTCTCCAAATGCGGCAAATTCTGTGCTGCAGCTTCATCCGCCATGGTCCTGCAATCAACTTGACATACCAAAACTGGATGTAAAGAACAGCAAATGAATTATCTGAAACTTTAGAAAGCTATACATAACACACAAAGTGCAAAGAACTCCTAAGACTGTACATCGATATGTATCATTTTTA
>DF243600.1:0-37474 GCA_000507305.1 Breviolum minutum Mf 1.05b.01 | reverse complement strand
GCCAAAAAAAATTCCAATGTACCACAAACTGTAAGCACCCACTGAAGAACTATGGCAAATGCAGCACGGGAGAGCGATTACGGCTGATAACCACTAATTTTGGTTAAAAGCCCAAAATGCAAATGATACACGCTCTTTTTACTTGAGCCAAAAATGAGTAACGACTTCAAGTGAACAACCCTCAGGAAGGATCTATACATGTGATGAATAAGAGGTATAATACACTCCATATTCTTCAAGTGTTAATCAAAGTCAAATTGGATCGTTTGGGGGTGAACATAAACAAAAACATATTTGAAACCTGGACCTAGGATTTTTTTGCGTTTTTCTGACGTTACTCTTCGTTTGGGGTCGAGTCTGGGAACTTTGGGAACTTCCCTGCTGGAAAAATCATCAGGGATCATACGATGTAATGGCCATTTTGGTGGAGTGAACCATGAGATATGAGATGCTGGAAGTTGTATTGTCGTAAAGGATTTACTATCATGTACCCCTTTAAACATCACCAAATGAGGCTATATAGTTATATTTAATAATTGCTATCATTTTCAGGTTTTGGGGGTGATGAAAGGGACATATTATCGCAAACCATGTGTGTGTTCTTCATCCATGGATTCTACATTGTGGGTGAGATTACTGTAAAAGAAATTGGCCATGGCTGATGACTGTTGGACGCATGTGAAGTGTTGTGATGTTTGGTACCCTTTCCAGTAGAAATATAGAACTCTTCCCATCAGTTAGTTGGCCGTTCAGATTTACATAAACATGCTCATGGATAAGAAACCTCTTACCTTCATCAAAAAATGATGTATAAGCTGACACCGCCGATCCGCCGCGCAAACAAAACAACTGGGAAAAAGGGGTATCAACGCCACACATTGAGTCATTGACAGTTGCATTGTACATCACAACTTGGCATTTGTTAACACTGGTCCCTTACTGTTTTGTGTATCTTTCAATGGTTGTTTACAACTGAAAAATCTCACTGAACTGATGGGTCTAAGGGATTACAATAAGTTTCAGGTTTGCGAATCAACACAGCATTACAAACCCATCGCTGCACAAACCACAAAGGGCAGACTCACCGGTTTCTTCGTTTCCTGCCTTCATAGCCTGCAATGAGTTCTTCCTGGAGAAAACCCGTGGCTTCTGTCGGTTGATCTTCTGGTAAAAGTCGCGCAAGGCCCATGTTGGTTGACACAGAAGTTGCAGGAAACAAGTCTGGTGAAAAATTGTAAGTTGTAGGCTGACTGCTTTGAAGTTAAAAACACAGTCTTTGAACGTGACGTCTTTTATTGCAATTAACCGTTTGAATGCCAGGATGGCTCAACACATTTTCTGAAGCAAGCCAACCATCAACCCCGTCAACTATGGTACTAGTTTTTGGACTACAGAAAACGTAGACAACACGATACAAAGTGATGTGAATAACGAAGTATATACAGTCTTAGAAACATCTCTCCTTATACATCAAAAATACCACAGCTTCATGGTTGTTCAGATCTGTCTTCTCAGCATCTTCCACCCCATATGGACCCTCAATCTAAAGTCTTCCACCATTTTTTGCCAACACCAACAATGTTTTGTAGCCCACACAATTTCAACACATCAAAATTTCTAAGGTCTCCTTCCACTTATATTATCTATATACTGTATCTATGTATATATATATATATACATATACGTATCATTCCCCTTCCACTCCAAAAATCAACGAATCAACAACCTCCCTCCCCCCAAAAAAACTTCCCCCCCCAGGTGACGAAGACACCTCTTCACTCCACAGTGCCATCCACCTCACCGAGGACGGTTCTGGTTGTCCACGGAAGAAAGGATTGATTGGTTGGTTACCCTCCCTGAAACTATCATAGTCGCAGTCCCTGAAAAATGGTGGTTTGGAGACTACTTTCCTCTTGGGCAAGCCTATTTTCGAGGGATATGTTAGTTTTAGGGAGGGTACGTTTGGGGTGGTATGGTGGGTGGTTGGTTGAATTGGTCGAATTGGTTGAATGTTTAAAACGAAAAAGATGTTGAAATAAGACCAGGTTACTACTGTTGATGATGGCTGAAATCCGGCACCAGTGGATGGGTAGTATATACCATTATTCACAGGGTTTTACACATCCCAGGTGGTGCAGGATTTCTTCCATCAACCGCAGTTTATAATAAGATGGTGAAAAAAAAAACAGATGTTTCAAGTTTGCAAAAGCGTTTTTGTTTGGTTGTGAAATGTCATGGAATCAATACTACACTTCAATGATGCCCAAGAAAATCCAAGCAATGAATTTTTTAGATATATGTCATATATAGATAATACTACAGATAATTAAAGATATTTGACGGATTCTTAACTAGGGGCTATCAGGGCTTGTTCCTGAAGATATGGTTTCTCTTCAGGTTTGTCAAAGTTGGAGGGTTGGTTGGGTGGGGACACACCCACAGTTGGAAGAGAGATTTTCGACCCCCACAAACCTTCATCACCCTATGGCTGCTGTGACACATCCACTTACCAATAGGTTTTCGTGTGCAGGATAACTCGATGGAAGCTTCCACTTGTAATTCCAAAACATCCCAATGGTGGGAGGAAATGTGTGGCCAAGAATACGTTAGAATGCTCAGTTCTTCTTGATTTGTGTGAGTTCTTTTGGATCTCTCAAGGAGGATTTCACAATGAAGATTACACCCCTGAAAACTATCACAGAAACCAAACATGATGGTTTGGAAAAAATGTATCTCCTTTCGGAAAATTTTCAGAAATGGGGTCATTTTGGGTATCCATTCCTTAAATTTCAATCAATTTCAGGGAAGTAAGCCATCATCAAACTTCTTCCATGAAACTTCACACCAAGCAACTCTTCTTCATCCTCAGCGCTGTCGTTAGCACGCGAATGTTCCTGGACACCGTTGGAGACATCATCGCCAAGCATTGAGAAAGGGGAACACTGGCAATTTGTTTCAATGGGACTGCGTGGTAAACACCAAACAAAAATACCACCAAAATCACCCGAATGTATCATATCACACGCACTTTCGTTGTTTTATTCCAAAACCAAAACCTGACATGTTTTGGTGGTAGTGGCCCTCCACTAGATTTATTAAAGATACATCTACGGCCGGTTCATTGATTTTCTGTCCATCAGAGTACCAAAGAGCAAGTGACTTTCTTATCTTAGTCACTATACCTTCCTCCTCAGAAGCCTTACACATCTTTCAAATAAAATCCACCTTTTACTTAGCGGAACATATGATTCTGAATTAGAATCTCCACCATTTGTGCCTTTGCTTTCTTTTGGAGAGATGAAAAATAAGCAGTTGAAACATGTTGAAACCTCCAAGTAAGAAAAATAATCAATATATGATCAATTAATATGCATTACAACCCCCTGAGAAAACAAACATATATAGAACTAACTGAAAAATTTATGGAATTTTGGTTCCGAGGAGATTCATGAACCGAACTTTGGTAAAAAAAACTCCCCCAATTTTCAGCAGCTTCCAGCCGTTGAAGTGTTGAGTTTCAACCCATCACCAAGGCACCATCATGGCGCTCTGAGAAGCCACGTATTCACCTGGCAACTCCATGGGTTTGGGTGACTTTCGTGGTTGTAACCCACTGTTGTTTTGCTACCATCTTAACAAATGGCGAAACTCCTAACTCCTCTAGTTGGTGGTTTTACCCACATTAGTAGATTTTTATGGTAAATGTAAGCTAGTTCATGGTTGAACCAACCCATCTGAAAAATATGCTCGTCCAATTGGATCATTTCCCCTATTTTCGGGGTGAAAAGGTAAAAATGTTTGAGTTGCCACCACCTAGTCCTGGTGGATGATGATAAACCCTGAATCAAAAATCTTTAAAAAGTGGTGAAAGTTGTAAACCGACCTGTAAAAAATGGTGGTTGGACTTGCAGGGTTGCATCATTTCAAAGAAACACACGCATACATATCTGCCCCCACCAACAAGAACAGAAGCAATTGAGTGAATTTGATCATATGAATCACATTTCACAAAAAAAACTGGATACAACCCTTGAAGATTTTGGGTGGATTGCTGGGTAAACAATAACAGACTTCACCAACCCAAATTAAGGCTTTTTCTCTTGTAACAGGTGCACGATCCTAACCAATACTTGACGGTGCCTTTTTTGGTGGTCTTAGGGATGCCCAATGAAAAACCCAGCTTTCCTGCCAACATTCATGCCCCTGAAAATTAACGAATAGATACCCATATTAGTTCTATTTGAATCCAGAGATACCCATTTTTTCCAAGTCCCAGATGCGCTCTCCATGTATGGACTATCTATACAGACCTACATCATATAGGTGAAAAAATGGCCACAGGAACAAGAGGAAATGCAGCAGGTAGACCTATTCCCCATCCCATGGAGCATCTGGGTTTCCCATTTTCCCCCCTCGACCTCCTTGAAACTCCAAGGGTGTGGAAGCATTGATGGTGCCAGACTTGTGAGGGAAGGCACACTGCTGAGGAAACACCTTGGGGGATCACTGCATGGTTTGGTGCAACGGTGCGGGGCCCCCGGTGCTTGAAGCAAATTAAAGGTCTATAGACCAGAAAGCTCCAACTTGTCCCTGGATTAAAAACATACAAAGATTCCATTTTTCAGATGGAAACCTGCACCAACTCTGAAATTTCTGAAAAACATCAATCAAAAATTATCTGAGACTTCAGGTTTATTGACAACTTGATAAGCAGCAATTTTCTCTTTTTGGCCTCTGTACATCTCTATACTGACTTTCCTAAGGCATGCCTCGTGAAATTGCCATTTTTTTTTTGACATCCAAGGTATTCTACCTCGACTCATCTGACAAAATGCCACCGAGATTCGTAATGCAACCACCTCAGCCACAGCGAAGTAAAAAACTAGTTGGTGGTTTCAACTCATGTGAAAAACATTAGTCAAATTGGGAATTTTCCCCAGGGTTCGGGGTGACAATAAAAAATCTTTGAGTTGCCACCACCCAGGAAATGGGTTCTTCTGAAAGTTGAACCAACCTGCTGGAAGAAATGCTCCACCAGTTGAGCTTGGTTTCGTTTATAATCATCAGTTCACAGGTGCCAGGATTTCAGCCCTTGCCAGTACATATCAAATCATATCAACGCAGAACCAAGTTCCCGTAACACGACTTTTTCCGGACCCGGTTAACCATGACTTAAAACATAGTCTGCTTGATGAACCACAATTTAATACTGGTTCGACTTCCAGGCGAATGAACATACAGCTGATACACCCCTCAAATCATCGAAAATGGAAACTTCAAAATGCCAACTTTGCTTGCTGGCTTTTACCTGTGGCAGTTTGTAATGTTCAGGTTTCATTTGTAAGTTGCAGCTTGTCTAAAAAACTAAGCTGAAGTTGTGTTTGACAGCCGTCTTTCCCTAGGTATTATTCGCTAATATTCATGACCATTCTCCCAAACGTTGAATGATTTGAGCAGCATCGCAAGGGTTGGATGAAAATCCCCCTCATTAGTTCTGGATGTTAAGGCACCTGTATTCAGAATACATCACAGGGTGAGTATGAATACAATTTCCCAATCTACCGAACATAATGTGACAATCATGTTCATTTTGGGGTGTTTTTTTCAAAGATAATTTTCTGATATCCAGAAATTACATCTATATGATAGCATGCTTTTATGCCAATCATGTTTTACAAGTTCATTACAATGACTTATACAACATATGAGTTTTGGGGGGAAAATCTGTGATCACTTGTCACTTGTCCTGTCCTTTTCTAATACCAGCTCCTTCAACATCACCCTGGGAGGGTTTATCAAAGTGTGGACATCTCCTACTTCGGGACTCCCCACAAAATGAGTAACGCGAGGTCGACACACAAAAAAGAAGCTACAAACTCCCATCATGAAACTCAGAAACAAAAAACAGTGGGACTGGGAGAAATATACGTACCATGCTTTTTTCTTTTTGTTGATGACGCTGGCAACCATCCACTTCCCAGTGTAAGCAACTCCGGAACCGATGATGCAGCTTCTATTCATCGCTATGAAGAGATTTGTTCCATACATTCCATGAAGGTCAATTTGAGAGCTATGTTCAAAAGGCTCCCTTCCCAAAAAAATCTTCTTTTCGAAGGAACTACTGGCTCTACATGGGTATTTCCTTAAATGGTGGTACCCCCATTTCACCCCAAGTGCTGATCATTTTTGGTACGAAAAACCTTTGTTGGGGAAAGCCACCATTTTAGGAAACCATCCAACCTACATGGCAAGAGTGGTCCCACCATCCAACCCTTTCCACTTCATGTCAACGCCAAGGCAGGGCACTGCAAGAACAAACGGCCATGGATTGGCACCTGCGATAAGGCCAGGTGCCAAGGGGTGCTGTGTCGGAACATGACTCTCTCTTGGTTGGGATGGTTGGAGGATTCATCTTCAGGCTTTTTTGCATCTAAAAATTCATGTCCTTCATCCAAACAGCACGAAACAAAAAAAGCAACTCGAAAAAAACAAAAAAACATGAAACCACTTTGGAGGTGATGGGTTTGATTGGCAGCTTTGCCAAAGGACATGCATGCTGAGACCCTGATCTTCCTATGAACATCTTTGTACAGTATCATCTATTTATCATCTATTTACTTATTTACCATGATTCAATATAATTTACCAATCATTTAGTTGACTTTTGTGCTACATGTAGGCAAAATATTCCACTTCCATGAATGGTATGGGATTATTATCTTTAAGTGACACCCAGTTTGAATCCTAACGAAAGTTTTTCATAGGCAAGGCCAACGTTGAAGATTGGAATCATACCGCTAATGGAAAAACTCTTGCACCAGTGGATAGGTACTGATTCCCTTAATTTACAGGCTTTTATACATCCCAGGTGGTTAGCCGGAATTCTTCCATCAACACTATGAAACACAACATGCGGCTAGAAATTCCTGGGGTACGATTGAACCAATCCCAGTGTTTCAAGTGTTGCATGTTAGTTTAAGGGTAAATGGTTCGATTGAGAATTTAACCTTCAAAACGATTCCTTGATTCTCACTTTCAACGGAAATCCGCATTTTTTAACCTGTGATCCTTCTTGAGCGGGATGGTGGTGACCTCCCGCTTTCTATTGTTGTTGCAGCTTCCCCCGGCTTCAGATCTAACTCGGACACTGATCACATCGAACGGGGCTTTTCGCAAATTCTTCCTGCCTCCCCATTGTGTGATACGGCAATCTGTCGCAATTGCGACAGCAAGGTGCCATCCAAACGAGCAGGCTGCTCCACCTGCAATGGCTTTGACGCAGGTGAAGTTGGAAGGTAAATCATGTTTTTTCACCGATTTTTCCAAGGTCAAAGAAAATATGTTCATCATTTCATCGTTTTTTAGGGGTTGGGAATTTGGATTCCCTGACTAAACTATTGTCCAAAAACTATACAGTGTGACTTCACCGTTGGTGACTCAAGTGTTGGGTTCTAAGGGATTCAAAGTGACCGCGTTACCCAAACCTTTGACAAGGTCCTTAGAAACACCATTGAAAAAAATACATAAAGATTTGCCAGGTTAGTTAGTAAAACGATATTCTTCAGAATGATCTGGGCAAGAACCATGAATACCCAACAAAATATCAAGCCATAAATGTGCCCGCTACAGCATTCGTGACTTCCCGCCCTGTCCATTTTTTTGACTTGACACCTGATTCTGGTATTTCTTTAGCTACAAATGCACCATGAACAAATCCACATTGAGGTCATACATTCAGCACCACGGAAATTACCCCTGTTCCACGACCAGTGACCGCCACTACACCTTACACCCCACCCCTCCAAAAAAAAGAATCGCCTCCAAGGAGGTCATAGCGGTCATATTCTTCACCACTGCCAGCAACCTCAGGCATCTTTGGTTTAATCAAAAAAGACATGAGATTTGATACGTCGTTGATGGGTCAGAAATCCGAAACAAAATCCGTTTGGATGTAAAACACCTTGTAAATCATGGGATAAACTACCTTTCCCTCAACTGGTTCAGGATTTCTGAACCATCAACAGTATGACATGAATCAGGATGAATCTGATCATCATTTCATTATTTTCCTACATGATCCTACATGTTCATTTCAGGACGAAATTGAATACACAACCAAGACTGGAATCGAAATACACGCTTGAAGTCTGGGTTAAAAATCACAACGTATCTTGGAATGGATACAGTTTGTGAATCAGAGTTCTCAACAAATACACTTTTGAAAACCAGAACAAAGATACACCATGGTATCAAATCTGTAGCCAAATGATCATCCCGCAAGATCCTCAAGCTGTAGTATAGCTCAGCTCGATTCATGGCTCCCTTTGAATCTGAATCTGTCATCAACATTCATAACTAGTCTATCAAATTACAGGATGTCTACACTCCTTAAAGGGACTATTTCAATAGGAAATGCATCTTCCAAGCATCCGTTTTCAGGTGCGAACTTGCTGTTAGTTCCCAGGAGACAAAAATTCATGAACATCCAAGTCACAGTCTATATTTTGGGCCGTCTTTTCAAAAAGACCGAATCTTTTCCGGGAATTGGAGTCATCCCCGGGGCAACGTCAAAAGGCCAAGCTGAGGGCAGGCGGGGATCGAATCCGTGCCAAATAGTGAATTCCATATTTAAAGCTCGTTATCCAACAAAGAAGCTCAAAAAGATCATATAATTCACTTACTGACACATTAGATCACAAAATGAGGTGTATTTCAACACCAAACTTTGCTAAAAAACAACATCTCCTATATTTTAACACCAAAATTTGCTACATCTCCTATATATGATAGATATATGAATTTGTTTGTTTGGGCAAATGATTGCCCCTGTGTCCAGCAGACCCTACCAAGATTTTCATGCCCCAAGGTACTGCTCTGGAGCAGCAAAAGGAGCCTGTAGGCTTTCCTCGATTTCTGCCAGCAGCGGATTACAATCCTTGGATGAAACGTGGACCGGCTTCGATCAGATTTTTCGTCGGTTTTTTTCTTGTCAACGCTAAGGGAAAACGCATGGGATTTTTGGTTGGGCGGATCTGAATTTGTTGTTGTTGTTTTTTTTCCTATGATGAATTGATGGGGGTTATATACAGTAGTTGAAAAACACACAACGGGTAGTAGTAGTTATGGATTGAAATGGCATGAAGTGCGAGTTGTGATTTTTGAAACGTAGAGATTGACCTGCAATCCTTTCGAAAGCTTGAACATCTACATCATCATTTCCATTCATCTACAACATGATAAGATGTGGGTTTTCCACTCCCAATGGTGGATCTTTATGTATAAAACTCCCTCAGTTTTACCAATGTATGATCAATACCCCTAGACATCCAGTCCTACCTCCCGAGGTCCTGTGTGTTGACGGTGTGGCCCTTGGGGGTCCAAATACATCCAAATAATTACTAAGCCTCAGGTGTTTGGATGTCTAGGGTACTGTAAATAGAAGCTATGCATTGTCTTTCTTGGTGTCTAACAGTGACTGATCACCAAATGCTGTCAGCGGTCATTGTGGCAGCAAACCATGTAGTGACTCGTGGCTACCTCAGATCCGCCGATTTTCGGCCGAAGGGATGAAGCGTGGGCATGCTACATCAGAAGCAATCACTTAATCACTTCTCATATGCTCCATGGGACTGGAATATTTACTTATATGAAACCATGAATCTAAGCCAAATGTAGGTAAATATATCATACATAGATTGTTTGGGGTTGTTTCGTCCGGTTTTTTTGATGTACAAACACTTGCAACTTAAGATACGTCTTTATTTCAATCCTCAAAGTTCCCGAATCAGAGTGGGGACAACCTACGAACACATCATGATACAAGCTTTGAAAAGTATATAGTTTATTACAGTCATTACATGTTTTGTCAATAGTCAAACTAAAGAAATCCACCAAATGGGTGTTTCCCTAAATGGTGGAACCCCCAAAACACCCCAAAATGATCATTTTTAGTAGGAAAACCCATGGTTGTTGGGGAAACCCACCATTTAGGAACCCCCCAAATTAGTACAGCTGCATTTCCTGCAGGAAAGAATTTGTCATCCAAGTTTCAATGCAGTTGGATGCAGCTTGGATGTAATTCGGGATGATCACCTGTGGCGAGTCGCGAGTTTCTCGTTTTTAAGAACCTGGGGGAAACGTACCAACTACTGTTGATGGAAGAAATCATGCATCAGTTCATAGGTAGTTTATCCCATTATTTACAGGGTTTTATCAATCCCAGGTGGTGCATGATTGCTTCCGTTAACAGTATCAATATCATTTATTCCAGTTTAACACCCAGTTTATGAAGGAAATTGGAGCCTGTTTTGTCACAAACAAAAAAGAACTAAGAGTGCTGTTATCATGGTATGTTCTGTTCACCTTCACCTTCACATGACAGTACATGGTATGGGGAAATGTATGCGGCTAAGTATGATCGTACGTATGATGGTATGTATGGATGGCGGTATCGGTATTGGTATGGCATGTCTGCTTGTCAGCCTTTCACATGCCCCTTTCTCTCTTGCCCTATCCAAACAACAATCCCAATACTTTCTGTTTTTTGAAAGAGCATTACGCTTTATATTTGGATGGGCTTTCAATGTCGGGATTCAAATGAAATCCAAACGAAAAGGGTATCTGGTTCCTTTCAAGCAATCTATAGGGGTGTACAAACAGATTTGCAGCACACAGCTTAGAGGGGTTCCACCGGATTTACGTCAAGCATGGATGAATAAAAACCGGTCTGGGGGCATACTCTAAGAAACTGACACCCCATTGCATCCAATATCCTTCACAAAATGGCCTTGTGAGTATTTTTTGAGATAGCTACCCAGCTCAACTTCCCTTAACCTCCCCCACCCAATTAGGGTATGTCTTACATGATCATTTTTGGGAGCTGGGTTTCTACCCTGGAGTCACCGCCCATCCACTCTCCATCCACACCTGTTTGACGCGACTACTCTCATCTAGAGCTCCCAGCTCTCGTAGATAGGCCTTCCAAAAAGAAAGCAATGAACTCAAAGATTGAACTTTTCTTATGTGTTTTTTCCAGTTGGTGGCTGAACCAACCCATCTGAAAAATATGCTCGTCAAAATGGGTTGATCTTCCCCAATTTTCGGGGTGAACATAAAACATATGAATGAAACCACCACCTAGTTATTAGTTTTCGTTTGTGACAAGTATACACATTAACATGTTCCCTTAATTAAGGATTGATTTTTTCGCACCAGAAACAAAAAACTACTTGTACAGTCACGTTCTGCAACTCCCAGCACTTTTTTGGACTGCTGAATGTTGACACTTGGGAAAAACATGATAGCTTTGTTTTCTGCCAATGGGTGGTGGTTTACCATCAGTAGGATTCAGTATATTTCAAGCTCATAAGCTTACTCAACCACATCTCACCAATACCAATCACCAGGCAAATTCTCAACCCAAACCGCCAAAGAAACCAACATCACAGGACGCACCTTCACAACATCAGGTCACATTTACAGCCCACATACACCCTGAGTTTTACGGCCCCTCCCTGAGAACCTCAGACTCCGCAAAGCGCCAATCCGCTTCCAAGCCTGTACCTGGATTGGGATCAGCAGGAAATTCCGAAAAGTGGCTCCCAGGACCTGTTCAAATGCTACGTTTTTCTCGGGAAATAGCAAGGCTTATTAAGGGATTATTGAAGCTTCTCAATCTCCTTAGGGGTGGTGATATTGGGGGGAAGGTGCATATAGATTGATTACCATGATGGTTCTCCCCCCGAACGGTTTTGTGAAGAACGGTTGGTTTGTAGTTTGGATTGCCCCCCCCCCAAAAAAAATGAAGTGGACTGGCCTCTGAAAAAGCCAAAGACAAGGGATCATTTGGCAAAAACTGTACAGTTTGGAATCTTGAATTGCGACTCAGACCTTGTGAAATTGCACCATTGATCAATCATTTCGCAGGTTTCAAGCATAGAACCCATCGTTTTCCAAGGCAAACAAAGGAGCACGTGAAAGGCTACCCAGTGATTTTGAGTGTTTGACTAAAGCTCCAAAATGAGCACCCCATTCCAGCCACCCCAGTCCAAGTGACCATAGAATTTCGACAGAGGCACTTTTCCTTGAACAGCCAGAACACAGTATCCGAGGAAAGGCGAATGATGAAAACTTTCACCAGAAAACCTTCTGCTTTCGGTGGTTAGATTTCATACCCTTATGATTTTTTCAGAATGTGAAAGAGACTAATATTCAAAAGATGGGACTTGGAAGATTAGCTTCCTTTTGGTATAATGCAACCATGCATCAATTCTGTTATTAATGCTCTAGTGTGTCCTGTAACTGACAGGTGGCTTGCAAATTGTCTTCAACACGTAAGAGACCAAATCAACAAGCTCCTTGGCTACCTACAATAGAATTTGCCTATCTGCTAGAAAAAAAAGGAAACACTATAACACAGACTTTTTTGTAGAATAATTGTGAAATATGAGAATACACGAAGAAAAAATCACGTTCCAGCCAGCATAGCCGTGGAACGTTTTTCTAAGATAAAATAATTGTGGCATCTATGATGCAAGGTTAGCAAACCTATTGGATCGGGTCTGACCGATCATCCCCTGAATCATAGCCTACCTTACAGGAAACTAACATATCCCACCAATGGGAAACAGAAACTCATCTTCCCTAACTGCCTTTGGATGGCATATTTTAGTCCATGGGAGGGCAACCTGGTCATTCCAAACCAACCAGTCAACCAAGTGAGCAGTGACCAAAACCCTGTTTATGTGTTGTTTTTTTTGGGGATGAAATTCTACCTAGTTGTATAGGGATGATTTTAGAAAGCATTATAAGGATACCCATTAACCAACCAGGATGACTCATGGTTCATGTCATAGCCGTCGTTTAACGTTGCCGTTTGCTCAGAGCCACACCTGTGTGTGCTGGATCCATTGCAATCAACTGTTCCTGTCAGGATTGATGCGTTGATTCCGAGTTCCAATTTGCCGATTTGGTTCTGTCGTGTTTTTTGTCTTTCGGTTGACCTCAAGAATATCAGCCAAAATATTTTTTTGAGTTGAAGTTGGTGTTTAAGGGTCCCTTTTGGAGCCAAAAAACATCGTGTCATGGAAAGAATAGAAGCTTTAAACCACAAAGTTCTTACCCATAAGATCCATGTATGGTATATCTACTTACATTTACCATAAAAATCAACCAAATGAAGGTAAATAATACCAGTCCCATGGATCCTATGGGTTATTTTCAAGCTTCAAGTCCTTCCGGCCCCTTTTCCGGCACCTTCATTTCAGTACACTCGGATTCCCAGAAGGATGCGAAGTTACGGGTGATTCCACCAATCACCTCAGGATCTTTGGAGAAGAGAGTAGCTACGGGAGCCTCCGGGATGGTGCCAATTTGATGTTGGAACTCTTTTTGTGATTTGTGTCCTGCATTGGTTGTGACATATATATAATTAATGATTATATATATATATACATATATCATCTGTTTGTAATTTGGTATACTTCATCCTTATGATTCGAAACGCTAAATTTTGGCGAAAGTAACAAAAAAAAACATCTTCAAAAAGGGTGGACTACTTGGATGTCCCGTTGGGAGTTAGGATCAATGGTTAGTACACGGGTTATTACCTGCTTATAAATGGTGTATATTAAGGTTGTAACCCACTTACTAACCATTTCCTGACTTCCAAAAGGACATCCAAGTATACATAGTTGGCTGGTGACTCTGGGACACCAAAACTCGCTCCTTTTTAGTACATCACCGCCGCCTGCAACTGTGACTGGGGGACCCATCTTCGAAATGTCTTCACAACAAATATGTCAAATATACTAATCCCATAGGATCCATGTATAATTATATGGTATATATACCTACGTTTGGTTGATTTTATGGTAAATGTAGGTAAATATACCAGACATGGATCCTATGGGAATGATTCTTACTGTTGATGGACGAAATCCTGCACCACCTTGTATGTTTAAAACCCGGTAAAAAGTGGGAGAAACTATCTGCCAACTGGTGCAGGATTTCATCAATCAACAGGATTCAGGATGAGGTATGGATATAGATCTAGACGATTAAAGAAAGCATCTAACCTATCCCGGAACTCATACCACCCCGACCCCTTAGAGAACTGGTAAAGTAACATAGCTGGCTGGAAGAATATCCCCATCTTCAATAGGAAATACATCGACTCAATCTAAAGGGTCCATTTTCCAGCCAGCTGAGTGTAGGAAGCTGCACACCTCTGCTTCCTCAGGGGAGTGAACACAGCACCTTCTCCCACTGGGGCCAAGGAACTTCATGTGCATCATCAAAGGTGTAATCTGTCTTTAAGGAGCCTCACCGACGAAAAGTCATTGAAGGACATTTTGATGGGAAGATTTGTTGGTGGGAAATTCTGAACCAGGTGTTGCTAAAAAAAACCCTAAAGTTTTTGAAATTGATGCTATCCAAAACTTCAACATCTGTCATCATCTTCAGCTTCCAGCCAGACTTGAGAGAGATGTACAGTATCCCACCTTCATCATGACTTAAATACCATCCAACTATACTGGTTGGATCCTAGGGATTCCGATAAGAGGCTATACAAATTGCATAACAAAAACTAAGCATTTCATCCCTGACATAAATGCATAGCATTAGCATGTATAGTGGGTATACATCTCGTGTCATCCACCCTCTTAAATACCAACCTAGGACCTAGCTGAATCCTCCAGTCAGGTCTGCTTTTTTTTGCCCCCACAAAAACCCACCAAAAACAGACCAGACCAACGGCAGACCTGACACCCAAACGGACGGTCCGGGTCGAGTCGACTCGTTGCCAAACACGACTCAACCCATCCACCCGTTGTCCCGAAAATCCAACCTGCCGACCGCTTGAAGTCCAAGGCCTGTTGCCGCCCACTTCGGCAAGAGAGAGATGTTTCCCAAACAAAAACCGGGAGAATCCGAGTTTGAAAAAAACAAAGATTATATGAAATATGCATATTAATTTAACAAAAAGAAACTATATATATATATGGTTAGAAAATGATGGAACTTGCCTTTCTATCTGATATGATATGATATTTTGTCTAGTTCTATTTTTGTACAGTTCCTGAAAGTTCTGTCCACATTTCCCCACCTTGATTTCACCATGTGCAAAGTGCACCAGTTGATCCTTAGGAAAAAAAAACAAGAGAATTCACCAATCTGAATCGAAACATAAAACAGCTGAGGTTTATGCACCCAATTCCTTACAAAAAACATCGTTGAATGATGGTTCGTGGAATTTTACTCCGCATAAAACTAGCAGGCTAATAGGGGAAGGAACCTCTCTCATGATGGAGTTGTTGTGTTTTTTCCTGTTTCGCCTCGTCTCTTTTTTGATCAACTCAAATATTTGCATATCTTTCGGGGGAGGTGTTGCATGTGGTGTATTTTATCCGTGGGAAAAAAACTGGGGGATGCTTTGTAAGCCTTTCATACCGGTAAACATGTCCATACTGCTGATCTATTTTTGGATGTGACCCTCAAGATTCATGCGAATCCTACAAAACCCTCCAAGTATTGTTCTTACAATGACGGATAAGGGAATATACCCAGAATCAAAGTCCAAACACTTCTGGTAATCATATTTTCATTACAAATCTCATCAAATCTGGTGGTACAAACAAAAACCCACCGTCGCGATGCGTTAGCTTTTCGGGTAAGGATTGAAAAAACCCGGTCAAATGTTGACTTTTTTCATGTCAATATGCAAAGAGTTGATCAGATTTGTGGCTACACTCCCTAGTTTTTAACCCCTGAACAAAAATAGGCCCAAACCCCCAAAAAAGGGAAAGGATCGTCTCCCAACCCACCATTTTTTTAGGAAGCTTTCATTTCAGGGAGGGGTTTTTTTCACTTCTGACAGGTTCCGACGACTTCCGAACCGCGACAAGTTTCCCAATGTGGAAAGGTTCTCTGTCGAAGCCTCGTGTTGCCTAAAAGGAGTCGAACTCCCTCCTGTGGCCCATCGGGGCAGAGCGCAAACATACATTCTCAGACATCTACGTGTGTAAATATATATATATATACATATGTGCTATTGTTATGCACATCAACACTTATTATTATATATCATGCATTATATGTTATGTTACTGTACATAATAATTACATGGCCGCTCTTTTTTTCATGGCAGCTGTTTTGGGATAAGGGCTATCTTGACCAGAACATTAATAGATTTTAATCAGCTGCCAAAAAGTATTCAACGAGGCGCCATACTAATCCATATGAATGCAAGTTGAAGGCAGCATCAGCAGCAAGCTCCCAAAAAAATTCAAAATCCATATGCCGATCAATCCCTGCCAGCAACCTTCCAATAATGTCCCCATCCTTGTTACGTATGCCAACGTCAGACAAGTAACCTCTGGTAGGAACCCTAACATAGCGATTGCTGGAATATCCTCATGTTCAATAGGACATACATCGACTCAATCTAAAAGGTCCACTTTCCAGCCAGCTATGTTAGTGTACTGTGCGGGTTTGCTCCTCATCATTTCCCATGAGCCAATGCACCAGGTAGGCCTCCAAAAACTCACCCCGAGTTGAATGAGGCGCCAAAGGGAGCATGGCGTTGAAGAACTAAATAAGTGAAAGGAAATGAATCAACTTGACCAAACCTTGCCAAAAAATGTCAACGAAGTTGTTATATATATGATGGTCATCTATGCTGTAAAACTGCTAAACTACACTTAAAGGAAGCTCTATAGTCCTGAGGGAGGTTTACTAAATAAAGGTGCAAACTCTTGATTGAGTTTTCTACTTTAAGGAAAGGAAATGTGACGAATCCTTCCACCACAAATGGCAAATGCATCATTGCCAAACCATCCTGGTTCAATCCAAAACCCCCAAAAAATAGGATCCTTCCACTCATCCCCCCCACCCTTCCGCCATTTTCTTGAAGTGAGCTTTTGTCGTGCTCGCAGTGCCTCCAACAAATCCTGAAGTTCTTCCCGGTTCAAAGGCCCATGTGCCAAGTTCCTCTCCTGCCAGTCCGGTGGATTTCTATCCCCAACTGCTACTCTGGAGGCGGGGCTGGGGCTGAGGTCGTACTTAAACATTTAAAAAACAACACATCTCGTTGGTGGTTTCAACCTATTTGAAAAATATGCTCGTCAAATAAGATCATTTCCCCAGGTAATGGTAAAAATCAAAATATTTGAAACCACCATCTAGCACATGGATTCATGGTACCAGTTGATTTACTTCAGGAGATGAATCTCCTGAAAAAATCCTATGACTTGTTTTTTTTTGAAATCTGAAACAATCCGGAATCCTGGAAGCTGAAAACCTTACCCCAAACGTTGATTCCAATCGATTTCATTGGTACCTCAAAATTGGCCACGTGCGAATTAAGAGATTGATTTCTGTTGCTCATCTTGACCAAATACTTTGATGGCCTGGAAGCTTAGCTTTGCAAACCGGATGAGGGTTAGAAAAAATCCAAAGCAGTACTATGGAAAAAGGAACGCAAATTACCTGGAAAACAAATCCCCGGTGATGTAAAGATTGCCAGACTTTCGTTCGCAAAAACCTACAAATCACCTGGATGTATAGTAAGAACAAACGGCCTGAAGTTTAACTTGTCGAGCTAGTTTACCTCCTCATTTTTTAAATACCGGGCCCCAACATCTTCCAACCATCCGTTTAATCAATGCTTTCAAGGTGGGCCCCTAGTTATAAATGGTGTGAAATAACCCCTATAAATGGCCGAAAATAAATCATAACTTATAACTCTACATCCTATAGGAGTTAAAACTCCAGTTCTAATTGGTAGGGGCCCACCTTGTAGCCAACGTGATGGACAAAAACCGTGAGGTTTTTGGATGTTTGTTCTTTGTCCAATTGCACCATTTCGGGGTGGGTTTTCGACTCATGAACATGTTCCAAGGAAACTAACATTTCAATTTCATGGGGAAACCCTCCATTTTCATATATTTGTTCACACCAGTTACCCAGTTATGTTCGGCCATTTATAGTTATGTTCACTTCAATTGGATGTCCAAGGAAGTTAGTAAATGGTCAGTAAATGGGTTGGAACCTGCTTATAAATAGGGTAGATTGGGGTTATAACACACTTACTAACCTTCTACTAACTTCCTGGGACATCCAAGCTTGTAATTTGTTTCAACTAAAATGCTCAGTTTATCCTTTCGAATTAGTCGACAATCGGCCCCTGGGAAGGTTCACCTCATAGACCTTCTCCAGCAAATTGCTTTCTGTGTCAAAGAGCAATTGCTCAATGGTGCTGATCCTTTTAAAGGCAAAGAAAGCTTGGCAACCCTTTGGTCCCCTGCCAAAAGTTAAACTTTTAGTGGGCTACAAGGGGCTAAGGGAATAAGGCTAAACTAAGATGTGCCAAGAAAGCATCTGAGAGGCGTTTGATTGATGCGTTTGGGAGATATTGTTGAAAAAAAGGGACTAAAGGATGTTGAAGTGCCGTTAAACATTATAACAAGATGTGGGAAAAGCTTTCGTAGATACAAAATTATTCTTGAAAAGTTACTTGTATCAAATCCCTTTTGAGGTGAACCACTTGTCATCGCATGAGAGGGAAGTGGTTTTACAAACTGAGACTTTACATATGGGAAATCATTATCACACCAATTCAAAAAGAAAAAACCATCTAAGCTCAAAAATCATTCCTGTGAATTTCAAAACATCTAGGACAATTTTCTTCTGAGGTGAATTGCAACATTCACAAATAGAGGTTTATAGGGATTCCCTACTAAAAATGGAATAATCCTGGTGGTGACTGTTACGGTTGGGGGTAGTTCCAATCAGATTTCACCTTCACCTCTAACTTCCAATGAGGATTTCCTCCCAAAAAAACTATTGCCAACTTGTTGGAGCGAGGTCATGGGTGTCACCAGTTGTCACCTTCACTACTAGAAACAACTCCACCGAAGAGGTACTTTACTAAAAACTTCCGAAACATGGAATGTCCAAATCCCCAAAATGATGGCAAAACAACGTTTTGCCAAGAGTGAGTGATTTCCAACCAACCTACTGAGTGGCAGGGAATTTTCAGGGTGTTTTCTAGATGACGAACCCGGAAGCAACACAAACTTAGGATCCCCCTGTAACTCCAAACAACCAGATTGAAATGGATGTTTGGTTAGGCTACCATTTTTTATGCGGGTGTTTCCAAAAATAATGGTATCCCCAAATCAAATCATCCATTCTAGTAGGGTTTTCCATTATAAACCATCCATTTTGGGGTACCCCTATTTTTGGAAACACCCATGTGGAGATTTGGAAGCATCCAATTGAAACAACCATTGATAAATGGATGTTTGCAGGTTCCACGACCCTGTTGTGAGTCTTAATCACGTCCTTCCCCAAAGTCCTTTTTGCTACTTTTCGAGTCAGATCGAGAAGGAATCTAAAGCAAAAACAACGGGGGGAACCTATGATGGTTGGTAAGTATACCGTATACCCAGAACATATGAGCAATTTTTTACTAACCATTATAGGCCCTTATAGTTTCCTGCTTTCTATATATGGAATTCCTATAATGGTGGGTAAGACGTTTCGGGTGCCATGATTCACCCGTTTTTTAAAAGTGCAAAAAGGTCTCAGCCACAGGTCACAGGGTGGTTTACCAACCAGCCACCCATGGATATTTCCCTACATTTACTAGTTGGTGGTTTCAACCCATTGGAAAAATATTAGTCAAATTGGATTATTTCCCCAAGTAGGGGTTGAAAATAAAAGATATTTGAAACCACCACCCAGTTTAGTGGATTTTTAAGGTAAATGTAGGTAAAATTTTACCATATATATATATATATACACAGATCCATCTGAGATCTGGGTCATGGAATTTATTTTTTCAACTGCGAAGAACCCAAAAAAAACATCGCCACGGCACAATAAAGCAGCATCGCGTAGGTCAAAGCCACGAGAGTCCAGGTGTCGTGACATCAACACCGATTCCACCTATGTAGGCGGCGGGGACCCACGTGTTTTTTTCCCCAAGAAGTATAAAGGCGTTTTTTTACACCTCCAAAGTTTAACGGCTAAAGCCCCGGAAGATTAACGGCTGGAACATGTCCTCATGGAGGTTTGGTTCAGATCATTTTCCTTTCTAATTGGGTTATTTGTACGTTCCATGTTAATCTTCCAGGGTGTAAAGCCCCTGAAAATAGGCCGGGCCCCAAAAGGAAAGAATCGTCTTCCAACCATCCACTGTCAGGGGCGAACTGTTATAGTTTTAGGGAGGGTAAGGGACTAGTTTTTTCTCAGGATCATGGTGGTCAATACGGTTGATGGTTCAGAAATATGGCGATCACCAACTGAGATGTATAAAACTCTGTAAATAATAGGATATTTACCATATCAGCTGGTGCAGGATTTCTGAACCATCAACAGTAGTATCAATGAATAAGGCCTTAATTCCTCGGGGGGTGGCTTTGCCGAGGGTACCCTTAGATTTCCATCATGAAAAAAAAACGATCGATGGGCCGCTTCGGCTGTTGGTTTTTGTTCAACACGAAGCCGTTTGAGTTGTGAAAATTAAGCTGGAAAGTGGTGATTGGGAATGCTTAGAAGAGACTCAAATAAAACAGAAGTTTAAGTTTAAATCATTTATTGCAAAAAACACTTCTACGTGGACAGAAAAAGAAGGCTGGACTAGCCTAAAAGTTCAACTATTACTTGCGATCTTCCAACATCATTCTGAATGAAGCACCCTCAATCAAAAATAAAGCTTGGAAAAAGTTCAAAAACCAATCACTTTGCTTTAGTTGATTTTGTGTGATGAAATCATCTATCATTGAAAAGACATTTTCCAATGAGCTGCTCCAACGATCGCTTCCCATCTCAGATTGAGAAACATGTTCATCCCATGTCCCTGCTTTTTCTGTGATATCATGACCTGGTAGAGATATATATAATATATATATATATATTGTTTGTTTCAAACACTTGCAACCCAACCAACTAAAACAACACCTAATTACTTCTCCGAAAAACTAACGGCTATGGCTGGACCGGACCCAACAAAAATGGAAGGTTTCCAGTTTCCATGTTCGTTTCATCTCCTTTTCCAAGGCCTATAATCTGCAGATCCAACAGCCCGCAACCCAACCGAGTTACATAGCCAGGAACTCGTTGACTCAGGACTTCTGCCGCAGCCCATGAAGATTCGTTAGAAGGACGAGAGGGTTCAAAGCCACGAATGGCTAAGGAATGCCTCAGCTTACGAAGTTCGGCAGCTTACGACGTGAGATTGCTGATTATGCATTGTACACTATCTGTTGCATGTCGAAATGCTACCTACCAGCTGTTGCCAAAACCACTCAAATATGTTCCTTGTATCATCTCTGATCGTAGTTATATGGTAAGTAGATTCAATGAAACTTTGTGAGTGAACTGTTCAACCACACCTAACATATACCCTTTTAAAGGTTGCTAGGAAGATGGTGGGATATCCCGTTTGCTCGCTCGGTTTTTCCTTCGGCCATCCAAGTAGCTTCTGGTTGAAATATCTGTAAGCCAGAAAGCGTAGTGAGCGACGATCCATTCGCCCGGCACCTATAAGGCGACCATGCTGCTGTCAGCGGAATGTAAAAAACCCGAGAAGATCGAAAAAGTGCGTGATTTTGGGACGTTGTACCCTTCCTTCCCATAATCATGGGGACGTTGTGAAAAATGGGTGTATCTCCAAGGATCATTTCCTTTCGTTTGGGGTAGTTTTCCACTTCCATGATTATGGGAGGAAGAGTAAGTAGTGGCACAATTTTGATGGAAAGCGCTTTGGTCAACAACTCACCAACATCTGACGAGCACCAAGGTGTACATGGGAGCTATTCACATGCTGCGCAGCACTTCCAAAACATCAGCAATCAAAACTTTCCACTCATGTCGGGAGCAAACTGGCAACACTTTCCTCAATGACATTCGAAAAAAAAACTCTTGTCTTACTTTTTGGCAGGAACATGAATGCAAGGGACTGTTTTTCGGGAGCGTGGCGTAGACGGAACTCATCTCCTCCTGACGATGCGCAGCCAACCAGCTTTTGTGTACAGCAGTCAGATTTTGTCTTGGCGAGTTGACAAAGATTGGGAAACATGTCGTAGTCGTCATCATCGTCATCATCGTCATAATCATCATCAAGTTTCATGAATAAATTCAAGTTTTCTGAAGAGAACCTACCCGCGTCTTGAAATCATGATTCGAAGGATATTACATTAGTGCCAAGTTCATACATCTCTCTTCAACATCGGCTCCATGAAACTTTTCCTGCCTTATCCATGATGTTGTTGGGGTAAACTTTTGCGCGTTGGCAACCAGTCTCCAAATTAACCAACCGACCACCCAGTTCGAACCTTACCTTTGCCACCACCAAAATTGCCTGCCACCAAACTTGAGTGCAGAAACCGGGAGCTCCTCTAAGCTTTTCAAATGTTCTTCGGACACTTCACCACCACAGCCAAGTGCTTCTCCCATAGCCTCCCTTAGGTTCAAGGCGGTTTTTGAAGAAGATCTTCTGTCAAATTCAAAGTTATGACTGTAACTCTGATACAAGTCTTACATGGGTGTCCAAGAAGTCTTACATGGCTGTCCAAGAATCACTATAAGAATGTTTAAGGCTTGAAATGTTGAATGACGAATCATGTTAGATCTCTAAAATATGCTGCTTTGAGGACCTTACCTGACCTTGAAGAACTTTTCGGGTGCAGAAGGGGCACATGTGGACAGGCATCCATCACCATAGCCCATTCAAATGCTCACGGGGAGGTCTTCTGGATGAATTTTTCATGGGGCAGTTATCGATTATTAATCCACCACACATAAAATATCAAATAAAGTACGAGAAGGACCACCAGTCCCAGTTATTAGTAGCTATATAATTTAGTACATAGGGCTATAACTACTATACGTACGGATATAACCCCAGTCACCCATTTAAAAAATTCATTTCCGGCCATTGATTTACAGGTGTTAAACTTCACCCCAGTTATATCTGGATCCTTTTGGCCCACCTATTGAGGCCACATGGTCATTTTTTTGGAATATCCACAAACGTTCATTTGAGCTAGGAAACAAACCCTCCTACTTTCCATTATACTGGTTGGTTTATAGGGATCCTTATATTGGCTTATTAAAATGCCCCATAAAACTGGGTAGTATAATCCCCTATACAACCTAAACAACCAGGGGCCCTTTTTTTCATTGCTCATTTCGATACCACTTACGTACACCAAATTTCAACTCCCAAAATTTTCTAGTTGGTGGTTGAACCAACCCAGTTGAAAAATATGCTCGTCAAAATGGGTTCATCTTCTCCAAATTTTCGGGGTGAAAATAAAAAATATGAATGAAACTAAACCACCTAGATATATAATGGAGGTTTGGAAGATGCTTTTCCTTTTCGAAGGGGTGAATCTTTTTCGGTTCTATTTTAAATCTTCGGGGTGTGTAATCACCACCGAAAAATTTTTGGTGCCGAAAAATTCCACAGATTTTTGGTCCGAAGAGTTCCCAGACTTGGCAAAATGGCAGCAACAAAAAATCCTCGGGATTTTTTTGGTCACTTGGCAGGACATCATGGGACGATCGTTATATTTCACCAACCGGATGGTTTTTTTTCTGAAATAAGGGGATTTCGGTCCCATTTCCCTTACTAAACCACCATTTGGAGTGAAAACTCGTGTGAGGTTCGCTATAATTTGACCAGATATTTACCTACAATGAATGGTTAATTCTATTTAATTTTCATAGTATATAATAGGTAACTATACCAGTCCCATGGATCCGTCATGGGTCCCGTGTTTTTTTCGGACGCCAAGTGGCTGGAGTTCCGCATGGAAGCTGGCGCTTTCCACCGTGGCGCGCAGGGCGCCGTTGCTTCGATGAAAACCTTTCGAACCGCCGGTTTTTTCCAGCCAGCGAACAGCACCAACAGAATCTGCAAAGTTACACCCTGAAAAATGAACGGCTGGAACTGCTAACTAAAAGTCAGCCAATTGGAAATGAACATCATCTGAACCAAACCTCCAATTTTTGTGTGTATATGCTTTGGGTTCACCTTCCTCTCCAGGATACGATTGCTCATCACCACCAGGATGACGTTCCGTATGCATTTTTAGTTAGGGATACCTCGTGTCTGACCCAGACGAAAAAAGCAAACCTTCATTGGCCACCAGCATTACTTGGATGTCCCAGGAAGTGAGTAAAATGGTTAGTAAAGTGGGTTATAGCCCCAATTCATCCCCCATTTATAAGCAGGTGAAATAACCCATTGATCCTAACTATTGATCCTAACCAACCCAACGGGACATGCACGTAAATCCAACTTGTGCTCACCTGACTATTAGATTTTTAGGGATTTTAGGATCCCTTAATCTCCCATTGAAAGGATAGAAGAAATATATCTCCCTTAGCTCAATTCACTCAGCAAAAAAGGACCATGTAATATAAGTTATTAAACTTGATATTTCCATATCTTTTCCTACTAAATATACCTAAACATTATATATAATCAATCCCGAAAAGTTCAGTCAGGTTGGTCTGCTTGCCAAGAGTGAGTCAATATCACTGGTGAAATAGGAGATCTTCCCAAGGGTGAAGATAATGTCCAAGAAATCATTTCGAAGATGTGCATCTTTCTGGGCAACATTTTAAGCCACCGAAAACTAACATAGCAGGCTGGGAAACCCACCATGAATGAAGATGTATTTCCTTTTGAAAATGGGGATTTTCCGATGTCATGTTGGTTTTCAGGGGTGTAATTCATCAAACCCTTCCTGGTTCTTCCAAAGGGTGCTAAATATGCATGATAAGGATCAAACACCTTTTTATAGTTATGGATCCTCTGGTCATAGTGTCTGAAATAAAGACATTCTGTTGATCGAAGAAATCCTGCACCAGTTGATAGGTAGGTTATCCCATTATTTACAGGGTTTTGTACATTCCAGGTGGTGCAGGATTTCTTCCATCAACAGTTCCACTTTCAACCGGATCTGTTTTGGCATTGTCCCTCAATGTGGTGTGGGGGAAGTGGTATACACCGTGGCACTCACAGTGGAATGTCAACTTACCAAGCGGCTCTCCGAACTTGCTTCAATCAATGGCAATGCCAAACACCTCAGAAACTCAAAATCACCACAGATTTGCATTGTTTGAATCTCCCCCATTAATGGGTAATTTAATCACCCACATGATGGGTTGGTTTACCTACTTGTAAATTCGTTACATTGGCGTTATAACCCACTTTCTAACCCTAGTTGGTGGCTGAACCACCCGTTGGAAAAACGTCCAATTGGATCCATTTTCCCTAGGTAAAGGTGAAAATAAAAACATGTTTGAAACTTGAAACCACCTCCTAGATAAAACCATGGACAGAATGGATGGATAATTTAGGATGGGGTGAAGTATAGAGTTGTGTCCACCCAAAAAATAACCAGCTGATTGCAAGTTAGGTGCATTCCCCTGGTGCTTCAAACAACACTTGGAAATTTATTTTCATAGACAGCTTGTTTCCCTATGGTTTCACATGGATTTCTGCATCACAGGCAATGAACTAAACCTCCAAAACTATGGCAGGCCATTTTTGGGAGGATTCCTCCTATGGTCCTGTCACCGACATCATCCTGACATCATATCATCCAACGCAAAAAACTGCTTGGTATTTCACCATCCCTTTCAATTGCTTACTTGACCCCCAAAAATTGGGTCACTCTTAAAAATCGCCAACATGAGATTGAAAACATGGTGTTTTCTTTAGTTCAGGAATAAACTGCCGTGCCACTGTTGAAGCAGAATCGCTGAAAAGGGTGCCTGACTCACTAGGACTTAGGATCATAGATAATCTCTCAGCAATGACTAGTGACTATCCAACCTCTTTATTCTCTGTGTCTCAGGCTGGACTAAGGATACACTCCACGTGCCACCATTTTCAGAACCCATGCCGCCATAGCCACATGAATAGAGCTGCCTGCATTTTTTGGCAGAACCTCAGTAGAATTCCCACCGAAGCAAACCCCCACCTACCTTACTCTGCCCTTTTATCTTTGTCTCTTTTCGTCTTTGTTTCTGGGCAAAGTGCCCTTCCAGCGACATCTGCAACTTGAATTTGGCAAGAAAACTATATATTCCCCAAAGGAAAATGTGTCTTCCAACACCCTGTTTTTCTTGAGGTTTTTGTTTCTACGTTTCGTTTCAGGGAGTGATGCAGCCAAACACCAAACCACATTTCTTCACGAATCCAACAAAAGGAAACATGATGCAGCCAAGGAGACGATTGTAAAAAAAGGGACGATAGTAAATACGTTCTCCTCAGTGCAGAGTTGGGCGCTTCTACCGAAAATAGAGTGAACATGGGGACAGAAATGGCCGAAAGTAAATGGGTTTCACTAGGTTAACTGACCCTACTCCTAGGCAAAACTCAGGTCCCCTGCTAAAGGTTTCACTTTTAGTGAGTTACATTTAAAAAAAACACCACTTTAAAGGGCCAAGGGTATCAGGGACGATCCCAAAGATCTGTCAAGATACGTATATAATACGGTATCATTCCCAATAAAATGGGGTGTCATTCGCTACGAATTGGATCACCCGCCAGCTTGGAGTTACATCAGTTCTCATGTCGCATAAAGATTGGAGATGCCAGACCACTCCCAAATGCATAAGAACCTATACTTCTAGCAACACATAAAGGTTCGGACAATAGATCCGGCCAAATGGAATAATATTTCACCAACTTGGATTTTCACGAAACAAGGGGATTTCCCTGATTTTCCAGCTACCTTTTGGGGAAAATCGGTCGCGTATCATTTGACCAGATAGATGGAGAGTAATTCAAACACATATCTTCTATCTGCATATTGGACATACATGAAAAAATACACACATAAAACCTTGCCTACGGTCTAGTGAGCACAAACAACCAAGAAAAGTCAACCACGTCCAATACATATATATGTACGATATGTCCTTTTTGATAGAGGATTTCCACTGGATTTCACAGCTAGATTTATTTACCATTTACCAAGTAGCCTTTTGTTTTCCTGAATGCTAAATTCGAGTATCAGATGAGGTTGTTGAACGAACGTAATAGAACGGTCATCTTTTTGAGCCGAGGTGTTGGTGTTCGGGCGGTGCGTGGTTTGGCAATGGAAGCACAGCGGCAGCTTTACTGTCCCTGGAAGTCAAACCAACATTTTTTATAGGTTGATTTCCGAACCACCATTTTTTATACTAAGGGTTTATCATGATCCAAAAGGAACCACCATTTTTTATATGGTGGTTGACTTCCAGGGCTGTTGTATTTCGCTAATTATCCCATCCTGGTTGGCTCCAAACGGAATCGCTTGGCATATCCGGGTAATATATCATCAATATATAATCATGCCCCAAAAAACCGGGGGTGGTATGGTCCCTTATTTAACCCCCCAAACAACCAGTTGTTTTCACTTCTCAACTGAAAATTTGGAGAATTTCTTTCTATTAAGTGAGTTACGGGAGTTGAGACTCTTCCAAAAGGGTTGAGGTTCCATCCGTTCCATTTATCGAACTTCATGTTGTAGAAAAATCACTTAACATGCAAATTGGAACATATCTTGGAATCCAATTCAAATGGAACCATTTATGAGCCCTTAATCAAGTCATCAAGAGCAATTTTGAAGGCCCCAAATTGCCCCAAAAAAACAAAACAGAAATGATTCATTTTGAGCTGCCTTAGCTACCCTTCCCTGCAAAAATCAGGACTATCTGTCCCGGGTCCCCAGAGGCTGATGCTGGGAACATATCCCCTCAGAAGGCACTTTTGAAGAAGATGTTTCCTTTTCCCAAGGTGGGATATATTAGTTCTGTGCAGGGTATTCAACCAAATACATTCCCTAATTTCGAACCAGGAAACATGATGTCAAACATCTCATCATTCCTCACTCTGTATATTTGGATCCTCAAACACATATGGCAATTTTCAAATTTCAACAAGGCTTCCCTTCTTTATCACATATCCAGGTGATAGGTGGCCAAAAACTAACATCTGATGGACCTCCAAAAAAATGTCTAGCAAAACCCCATCACTTCGTTGATTTTCCCTTGGAAAAAATCACCAGCTTTTCACCAGCCTTGGCACGACGTAAATGGGCGTTGGCAATCATGGCTTGGGATGCAGCCTGGGAGCTGTTCGGTGGCCCATAAATAGCCGGCCTTATGAAAACCCATTGGTTTCCCTTAATAAGGCCCGGCTATAAAAAGCCGTATTTCTGAGGGGCGGTACGTTAAGGTGGGGTAGATTGACCAGCCATGATTCAACCTAGATATGTATGTGTATGTATGTGCATATTGCATTATGAACTCAAACTGATCATCAGATTAAACCAAGACCCCCCAAACGCAGCCGGTTTTTCAGTTTTTCAATAAATCATCAGAAGTCTTTTTACCAAATCGGATAGGTTTTTTCTCCAACAGGTTCCCGGTTGCCAAAAAAAACAAAACGCGGAGAACAAAGGTGGAGACACCCACGGCTTTGCGCCCGGCAAACTTGCGTTGCGGAGCCCATTTTGTGGGCTCCAAATCCACCTTTTGTACACAGCTTTTCGTAGAATGAAACTTCTCTAACATGTGACATCAATCTGAAACTATACAACAATCTTGGAATCTAGTTTTTCGCGCTTGAATGCTGGAAGAATCACTGCGAAAAAAAACGCACATAAATTCCCTTCAAAAAACCTGTATACTTACTACATAATTTTGACAAAATGGCACCAAAGAAAATGTTGCATCAGTTTCAGGCACCGTTGTTGCCTTATTAAACAGTCATCTTCTGTTTCGTTTAGAACCCCAAAGGCTCGCTCCGGGCACCCCCGACAGCGCGCTTCTTATTCCCTCGACCTTCCACAAACCTGAAAGCTGCTCCGAGACCGGGGGTTGAATCGACCTGTTGGTACTTTATGGCTTTATGGATAGACATGGTGTTGAACTGTTTGTTTTGGAATCCTAAAAATTTCCCGCAACATTTTGTGGAAAAAAATATCTCTCTTTTCGGATATCCGAAGCAGGCTTTTTTAGTCTGTGGGGTGTGATACAAGGTGTGATACAGCGAGACATCTATGTTGGAGTACTTGTAGAGGGCGGGTCCTTAACCAGCTAATATACTCGTGGCTCACACATGTACTATGTAAACTTAAACCAGCTACTGTATCCTTTCCTGAATCATTTGCTTCGCAGCATTTTCGCCTTTTGTAGCTGGTGTTGACCATCATGAGAAATCTCTTGGTAAACCTCTTCAAGGTGGGCCCCTACTTGGTACCAGTTGTAAGTGGAGTTGTAACCCCTATAAATGGCCTTATTCATGGGTAACCAGGGTTACAGTATAACATGTTATAACCCCTATTACTGCTAGAGGGCCCACCTTCTAGAAACCTCTTAAGTAAACCTCTTCACTCCACCCCTGGCCGTAATCCTCTGAGATGGCCCGACCTGCGTTTGCTCCATGATGCTTTGTTTACTTGGGCCTCATAAGCGCTGTGGGTGTGGAATGCTGGTAATGGTTTTACATGATTTTATGTTATGAAAGATGGGCCTGTCACCAGTTATAAATGGGGTGAAATAACACCTACTATAAGTATGTAGGGTTATTTCACCCCAGTTACCTATGTATTTTCGGCCATTTGTAAGGGTTATACATTTCACCCCATTTATATAACAATCGTTTTTAGGGCCCATCTTGTAACACTCAAAAATCTCAAACTTCTATTGGATAGCAACTAAAACAATCATGTTGATTCGTGAATCTTTGGGATACCGGTCGTGATCAAGAACAATTGCAATTTTTCGGTGTCAAGAGTGATCAGATCCGGAACTCCCCTCAGTTTTCACCTAAAATGGGTTCAAAAGAATTCAAAACCCTGGAAAATTAACATGCAACACAATATCTGGTTGGTGGTTTCAACCCCTTTGAAAAATATTAGTCAAAATGGAAACCTTCCCCAAATAGGGATGAAAATAAGAAATATTTGAAACCACCACCTAGATATATAATATAATGGAGGTTTGGAAGATGCTTTTCCTTTTCGAAGGGGTGAATCTTTTTCGGTTCTATTTTAATCTTCGGGTGTGTAATCATGCAATGCAAATAAGAATGGATCCCACTGAACTGGGCACCCAGTTGGTTTATTTTCCACCACCAAAACCCAACGATGAATCTCCTGACTCGGCATCATAAAAAACCAAAAACAAAACATTTCTCCATGTTTCGAGGGTTTGTTCCACTTGGATGTCCTAGATATTTAAAAAAGTAAACAAATAGCCAACCGGATGACAAACCACAAACTTGAGGAAGAAATTCTATCCCAAACTCATTGACTTTGCCCACATACCCTGGAAAGATACCCCAAACTTCCCCAAAACCCCACAAAGAAAGAAATTCCTTCATAAACTGTTGGTGAAACGTCCGGGGTATCTTCCAGGGGTATGTGTGTGAGATCTTGGACAAACTCCACCAGCTATGAAAGGTCCTATAATATAACTTCCAACCGGACTTCCAACCGCCTGTGATTCGCTCCAACCTTTCGTTTTTTTGTGTTGGTCCAAGCAACCGAGAGCGTCTATTGTTACGGAGCCGATCCCTAAAAAATTTAAGGCGAAAACCTCTCCTGGCTGGTGGTTGAACCCACCAACCCATCTGCAAAAAATATGCGAAAAAGTCAAATTGGATCATCTCCCCAATATTAGGGATGAACATAAAAAATACTGTATTTGAAACCACCACCCAGCTCTGAGTTCCCCAAACATCATGCAAAGGATCAAAGACCTCAGACGATTCACTTCACGAAAAGGCCGAGTCCCGCCGCCGTTTTTCAGGATTCGTTATAGGATCCTTTTAAAAAAAGGTGAAGGAGATTCGGGTAGGATGAACCCAAATGAACATCCTACAAGACATGACACGCGTACAAACAAATCACAAATCAGGACCAATGGTTGTTGGTTGGTTGGATAAAGTTGGTGGCTCTCAGGGATTCCCTAGGCTGAAGCACCACTAACATTCATTCCCCTCCAGCTACTGTAACCGTAACCCTTGCTTAGGAATTTTGGGGGCGATATGTATATTCACCCAACAACTACCAACCGAAAAGCTAAAAACCATTGCGGTGAATTAAAACGTGAATATAAAACCATCGTTTGTATATAATTATATAATACTTTTAACTTATATACAACTTATTACTTAGAATTTTGGCTTTCCATAAAAACTAGTGGAGATGTATAATAAATAAACAGCATTACAAGCTGGGCCCCTACAATCGTTATAAGTGGAGTGAAATAACCCCTACAAATGGGTTTGCCTGAGGGTGAAATAATCCTACAAAAACAGAATTATTTCACCCCATTTATTTTCCTGGTGACGGGGGGCCACCTTGTAGGGGACTCACGAAAAAACGAGTCTTTGTTTTAAAATCACACTGCCAAGGTGTGAACAATGTAAAGCACGGTGAAGGAAACGTGGCGCCAAGTCTTCGGCTTTGCGCATTTTTCAGTCTGTTGATGGTTCAGAAATCCGGCGAACCAGTTGAGGTTGGTACATAGTTTATCCCGTTGTTTACAGGTGTTTTACATCCCAGGTGGTTGCTTGGGATTTCTGAACAATCAACAGTATCTGTCCGTTTCAGGAAGGCACCTTTCGTTCTTGAAGAAAATCAGTTGAAAATGAGACATTCCACAGTTGAGTCAAGGGTGAATGATTTTCATCGGACCTCTCACATCGTTGATTGCATTCCAAACCCAAGGATTTCTATTGTGCCTTGAGGGTGAATACATCCACAAACAAAATGTAACATGTGATCCATGGTCATCCAATTTCACTGGGATCTGCCACCAGCTGCTGGTGAAATCCAGGAAGAGTGCATTTCACCTAGACAATCTGTATATATATATACATACAGAAATTATTGCATATCATTTTGTGTTGATCTATAATCTATATATGTTCAAATTTCAAAATATAGCTCTAGTAGAGCTGTAATCATATCTAGAGAAGTCAATGATTTTATGGTTGGACCATTTTTGTGTACAACGTCTGCTGTCATGAAATTCTCGGTGCTATCCTTCAGTGCTCCATTTCAGTACCTCCCACTCCCTGATTCTCCCGACGGTGTTCACCAGAGTTTGACCACAAATCACCCAGCACAAATCACGACCTAAGCTGACACCAGGAGAAGTTTCTTGGAGAACTTGAATCACATAGTTGGTGTTTTCAACTCATCTGAAAAAACATACAAGTCAAATTGGATCATTTTCCTAGGTGGAGGTCCAGGTGAAGAATAAGAAACATGTGAGGTTTCACCACCCAAAAATCACTTCTACCATAACAAAATGGCCAAACTGCTGCAGAGCCAAATTTCAATACACCCAGTGGGGACTCACAGATTGGACTGGCAACTGTTTCCACCCTCGAACGTGGGAGGTCATTACAGGTTCGCCGCGGCCACATAATCAGTTTGTTCTTGTTCGCACTGCAGAAATTTCACTTCAAAAGAAAACAGCATCCCAAAAAGTCCTGACCTAAAGATATTTAAAAAGCAAAAAAAACAATGGAGAGCACTAATTGCAGTTGCCGTTGGAAATGACATCCGGAAATTGATGCATCGGGGAATCAGCGTCGGTTCCTTAAAATCTTGAGGATCAAAACTCGCACCTCAAAAGGTGGGCCCAAAAACGATCGTTATAAATGGGGTGAACTATCTAACCCCTATGGTCCAAAATAAATGGTCGTAAGTCGAGCTTTTTCACGCACGCCGAAAAAAAGTGGAGTTATTAATCTTACAGTAAATTTATAAGTTATAACTGATAGGCCACTTTGAAAAGTGAATCAGCATTGCTTCATTGAATTTTTTCCCGTTTTTTTTCGGAGGTGGAAGATGTATCTGAATCAGAATTGCCCAGAAATATCTTGGAAACTTCACATTCCATGAAAACCCCATGTGGATACAACTTGGGTTGTTTACCCCCGGTAAACAGTGACCATCAACCATCAGGATTATGTGTTTTAGTAAGGCAACTCAACCTTGAACTTTCCCCACTGGCATACTGGTACAGAGGATCACCCCCAGATACAAATCAATTCACCAATGTTTTTTTTTCACAACCTCATCTGAGCAATAAAATATCCTGGTTGTTAAGGTACATGTGGGGTACCCAGTTATGTGGGGATTATAATAAACCATTGTAATGATACCTAGTAAACAAGCAGGATAATGGAAAGTAAGGCCGGGTTTTTTCACGACCTCATCATCATCTCACAGTTTACTCCGTTCTTTTCTCCCGCATCTTCCGTAGAAAACTCAAGGCGGTTGATCGAGACTCCCCGACATGTGCGTCCCATCGGCTGCAAACACGAGGAATACCTACCAGGTCACATCATTTTCAACCCGAGTTAGCTGCACCTCTCGGGGATAACTTGAAGAAAAAAAACAAAGCCCTGGAAGTCAAGGAAACGACCGTTAAAGCGTTTCCTAGTGTACCATGGAATTGTTGATGAAATACATCCTTGCTATCGTTGATTATGAATCCCTAGTAAATTATAAAAACCACCTAATGGTTGATGAAATAAATCCTTACTAAAATATTGGTCTTTTCCAAAACGCTATCCATGGTCTTTGGACCCCCAGGGTTCCAAGCTCATCCAAGTTACATTGCCGCCCAGAAAAAATAGTAAACGAAACCAAACAAGAACAATATAAACATATAAAACTCTAGGATCCTCCAAATCCAATCTTGATATTTGATGAAGTGGAAGTGGATTTTCTTTCCTATAATTCAATATCTGACAAACAATTTCCAATTATGGGTGTCTGATGTATTGTCTGATTTTGGTTTTTACTATTATTTGATCTCTTCAAAAACCTGATATAGAAATAAAGCACCTTTGCCACCTCCGCTGTGTTTCTTTTGGCTTCTAAACCATCGTGCCAAATATTCTGATGGCCACAGCTAATGCACAAAGAATTTTATATGATAAGAAGTAGGCACCCAGGACAAACAGACCATGAACATCTACCATGGATGATATAATTCCCTTGGAAATCAAAACAAAATTCCGGCCTGTTCCTTGAAGGTTGAGGTTAGTAAGTAGATAGTAGCATGAATGTGACATCCACTAAGTACATCTGCCTGTGTCTTTGGAGTATCAAACTGCCAATACATCAATACTGTCTACTAACTGCCGGAAACCAACCAACACATTAGCATCATGAATCTTCCATCAGTTTTTGAACCACCATAACTAGGCAAAACTTCCCCTGCTAAAGGTTTAAGTCTTAGTGGGTTACATCTAGAACCCCCCCAAAACTCAATAGGGCTCTCGGCGTTTAAGGGACTACCTAAAGTGTGCAAAGTTGATTCCATTCTGAGCGCCCCTTGAGTTTAGAACTTGGGCAGTTTTTGTTGCGCCAAAAAAAGATTCGACACCCCAAAAAGTTGAGACCGCGGGATCCTACGTAGGCGAGGTGAGCAAGGTGGGATTCCCTATATGTAGGTGGGATTCCACAAGATTAGCAAACTACCACATTTTCGCCAAGAGACAGTGCAACCGCACAAGCCCATAGCATGTCAGGGCTATCTGCGATGGTTTCTTCGACCTTGGTCATGTGTAACTTGATTTGTTTACCTCAGAAAGAAGCGAGATTGATTGGGGCCATTTTAGACATTTCGGAAGCATGTCGGCATATCTAATCTATTAATTGATAAATTTAAAAAAAAAACAGAATCAATTGTTACCCTTCCTCCCATACTTATTGAAGTGAAATATGGCTTCTTCCAAGTGCAGTGAAGCACAAACATGGCAATTTTCCAGTTGAGCAACGCCCAAAACCCATATGACATTCCATTCTACTGGTTCACGGATAGGGTTCCTTGCAATAGTTTATGAAATAATCCCCACGCAACTGGGTAGTATGTCATGCCCTTTGTACCCTAAACAACCAAGGTTTTTTCAATTCATAGAAACAAACAACTAAAAAATCAAATCAGGATAAATTGAAAAAAACATCATCCTTTAAACAAAAAAGTGTTGGTTGCCCAGATATATGATTCTAAAGCTTAAAAATATTTTTGTTTTGTGACACATCCCCAGGTGTTTTAAACAGACCCAGTTGGGATCCCCCTACGAGCTGCTTGAGATGCAGCAACGCACGCACACGAGATCCGAAGCGCCGTTCACAACGCTTGGAGATCTCAGGAAAGGCCGAGACGGAAGGATGGCGGTTCGGAGATAACCCATGACGGATCCATTGGGAGAATTGTATGCAAACCTACAAGAAATGGTTATTTCTTTATAGTTTTAAATGTAAATGTGGATCCTGTTGGTAATGAAGCTGATCTGCCCGAAAAACCCTGGATGCGATTGCTCGTCCCACCAGGATGACGGCTTACATTTTTTGGATCGAACAAAGCCTTTATTTGCCACTGCTACTGGGTGGGTGGTAGATCCAACTTGTATATTAAATGGAATTAGTGTATATTCATATACATAAATTGTAAAGATAGCTATAATGCTGCATCTCTCAACCTGAGGTTATACATTCCTTACACATATATACAAATTACAGTAAATATCATACATAAAACATAGTTGGTGTCCTGGGGTAGTTACGAATCATAAGCTTGTTTTCATTGTTTTCGTAAGTTCACTTACAAACAAGTCGTCCAACTCATCAGCCACTTTTGATGGTCCAAAATCATTTGTTTCGCCAAATATATGTAAAATGAATACCCTCCAGGGAATTACCATATCCTACCTGCGGAAAAGGAAAATCATCTTCAAAATGCCATTGTTGATGGGATATGTTAGTTCCCAGGAGGGTAACCATTCCAATTATTGATGGAAGAGTCCTGATATGTTGTGATAATGGTTGGATTGTGAAATTATATAATGAAAAATCACACAATGCCACATGGTGATTTCCAACCTTCCACGTTTCATGCGTCAAAAAACACCTACGTAGCTGAAGTTCACATTCTCTTCGGGGTGGGGATGGGGCAAAGCGTTCAACAAGATGTCCAAGTTTGGAGACTCCAACAGAAAACTGGAAATGTTCATCCCATGGTAGAAAGTACATTTGTAAACACCCTCACCACCCCCAAAAAAATCATGGATCTCCAAACGTTTGCTTGAGAGAACTTCTGCCTCTCATCACTCAAAAATCAAGAATTTCACCAGGAGCCCCTACGAAGTTGCGGAGGCAACTGGGTAAACATAGCCACAACAGGTAGAATGGAAAAAGTGCAATGCGAATGCAAAGCAACAACATATAGCGCATCACCTCGGCAGGACTTGTCACACAACCTAATCAATGATCGATGGGTGACTGGGAGAATACTCGTTCCGTTCCAATAAATACTATATGGTATTATATAGTATTGGTGAGAGAACATGGTAGTTGGTAGTATAGTAATGGCAACACTCTGCTACCCTGAAAAAAAATCCCCTAAAGTTTGCCAAGAACGGGTATAAATCAATACATCCTACATCATCCTACCAAATAAGCTTCCTACGTATTAGCTACGGTTATGAATTCATCACCACGGCCCCCGGCCCCGGGGGCTCCACAAGTTGAGGTGCAAACGATGTAGAGATCCTGCAAGAGCTGGAAAAGAAGTTTCACCTGCCACAACAAGTTTTGTTTTGACCAAAATGGTGAAACTCGTGGGGTTTTCGTTTTTTCCCCCCAAAAAAAATGGGTAAATGGAGTGTGGACCTCAAAAATTTTTAGGAGCCAAAAAAAAAATGGAACAAACGAACAAAAATATCACACCGCAATTCGGATCCGATATGTTTGAATGTTTTTTTTGCTAAAAATGGGAACCTAAGGACCTAAATTCTGAGGTCCACAACCCCCACCTCAGGTGCACAAAAAGGCCAGGCCATCTATTCCATGAAATTATGGCCATCTTTAACGAGGGATCCTTATTTTAATGGCTAATCATAATCTGGTTAATGGTTTCAACCCATCTGAAAAATATTAGTCAAATTGGAAAGCTTCACCAAATAGGGGTGAAAATAAAACATATCTGAAACCACCAGCTGGATAATCTCTATACAAAGTGGTGGATGTATAACCCCCCCAATAAAACCCCAAACAACGCTGGCGGCAACTGGACTTAGTTTTTGTTGGCTCAAAGAAACAACGTACACAAGGAGTGGTAGCCAAGAGTTCTGGTTAAAAAATGCACCAGAAAGTTTTTTTTCGCGGGGGACGGAATTTTGGAATTTCCCTGTTGGATTTTTTGAAATATTGTGGTGTATTCCTCTTTTGGGATGCTGAGTTTTGAAGCTCTGGTTTTTACTTTAGTTGTACTCATTTCGAAATGAAGGCTTTGTTGAAATTTCACCTGTTAGATTCCTTCACCAGAAGTTTGTGCTGTGAGTTTCTTGCGATGGAAAAGGTGATCACTGGTCCCCGCCCTATCGAAAGCTGGCCCTATTTAAGAGTACCCCCCTGTTAAAACACTGGTT